>OY755083.1:34827662-35141555 GCA_963576655.1 Gastrophysa polygoni
GACCCTCGCTTGTAGTCAGCCTTAGTGTGGTATGGGCGCACTGCCACACCGGACAGTTAGTTCGACCCTACTCGTGGGATTATCATGTTGAATGAAAATGAAAATGTTGAGAAGGGCGATGGAGTTATAGAAGCACCAATGGTCGTTGAGACAAACCAGGAAGAGATAGAACCATTCAGTAGCATTGGAGCGATTCTGAGAACTCTACCCAGGAGGAAGGGCTTCTCCCTCTCTAGTGAGGGAGATGTGATTCCTGACTGTCAAATGAGACAGATCCAAATTGTAGAACAACCCAATAAGCGGAAAATGACAGATCAAAATACTCCAGAAAGAGAACGGGCCGATGAGGAAAACGAAGGAGAGGCTTTCAAAACCATTATAACAGACATGCTCTCGCAAATAAAACAATTGGACAAGGTGGTAAGGGAAATGTATAAACCTAAACAAGAAGTTAAAGAGATGGTTAGCCGACTCACTCTGAAAGCTGAACATCTGCAGAGCAAAAAGTTAACGAACCGGCTGGAGCAAGCAGTTCGCGGGGCAAGAGGCGAAGAATCAGTAAAATCACTGCAGGAAGAAAACCAGAGACTAAGAACGCAAATGCGGACCATGGAACTCTAGAATGAAGAACTACCGAAAGATCATGGTCAGACTACTGTTATGACACTCTGCGAAGAATGCAAAAAGGCAAAATGGAGACAAACCCGCAGAAGGATACTCATGGAAGAGGAAAGCTTCGACAGCTTTCAGTGCACGACTGAAGAAGACTGGGAAAACGAAGTGTTTCCAGAATATGATACCAAAATAGGTCACATATGGGAGGCTCCAAGTGGGCAAGAAATCATAATTCCTTGTACCAATGATTTCAGATCTATGAATAGTGAAGTAGAAATAGCAATAAGCAGGTTCGGGGGAATAGAAGGCCTCAAGGAACAGAACAAAACCAAAGGAGAACTGGCCATGATGACGCATTCTCTAGGCTTCCCGGACAAATACGGTAATATGTCATACTCCTCCAGAGGCATACTTTACCCCATAATCTCTAACGGCGGTACCCAGGAAGAACCACAAGACAAGGACGTGTTTCGGTCCTTACAAGAAGTCAAACGGTATTCATTGAAACATAAAAAGATGAAACTAGCTGTGCCAGTACTAGAAGGAATACATGGAATTGTGTTTCATCGAATGTTGAAGTATCTTTTCGCAGACACGAATATACAACTGACAATGTACCGACCCAATGAAGCGAGTTGGACAAATCAATATCCGAAGACCCCAAGAGTACCAGGAAGGATCAACTCTACGGCGGTAAAACCAAAGAAGCCAAAACATGATGCCCTTCTCATCCAGATGAAGGGTAAATCATACGCAGAGTTATTGAAATCGGTCAGACAAATAGTTGATCCAAGCGAGATGAGGGTAGATGTCAGAAATGTTATCAAAACGAGGAATGGAGACTTACTATTCACAATTCAAAATGGTTCTGAGAAAGCGAACATTTTGAGAGGAGAATTGAATGGAAAGCTCCCAGATGCGAAAATATCTCACTTGATCAATAATAAAGTATTACATCTGAAAGGTATGGACCAGGCTGTGACCGAGGAGGAAATAAAAGTAGCAATTTCTAAATCGGGAATCATCGATGAAAATTTACAAGTGAGAGCTCTGCGGCCCGCATATGGGAGCAGACAGAATGCCACTCTCGTAATGTCTGAGCAAGAGGCAGAAAATCTGACTAAGCTGAAGGAGATTAGAATCGGCTGGACTATGTGTAGAATCACAGAGAGGAAACAAGAGATGAAATGTTTCAGGTGTTGGGGATATGGACATATCAAAGCGCAATGTACTGGCCCTGACAGGCAAAATCTGTGCTAGAAATGTGGGAAAGACGGTCACAAGGCGAACAAGTGTGGTAATATACCTTATTGTGTCCATTGCAAGCAAGAAGGTCGCCAATCAGGAAACCAAAAATGTAGGAGGAGCAAACCTGCAGAGGAAGTAATGGTCATCAATCATGGTAAAAGTTCTTCAAATCAAGCTCAATAGGAGTCGTCCAGCCCACGATATGGCACTTGCCACTGCCAAAGAAATAGGTGCGAACATATTAATAATAAGTGAGCCCAACCGTAGGAGAGATTGGGTTTTCGACGAAGAGCTGGATACCGCTATCAAAATATTGGATAATGATATAATTGTGGAGAAACAAGGGCATGGCCCAGGCTTAACATATGTCACTACGATAGACTTCACGATCTACAGCTGCTACTGCTCCGGAAATGATGACATACAAGACTTCGAAGATACATTGAATGAAATAGGAAGGCGAATCCAGTTGAACAAGGAGAAAGCTATAGTGGCCGGTGACTTCAATGCCAAATCCCCGCAATGGGGTATGCACATTACAGATAGAAGAGGGCACATAATGACTGAGTGGATTGCTGCAAATGACTTCAATATCCTGAATCAAGGGGAGAAACCTACCTTCCAAAGGCAGAACTACCCCTCAATACTAGATCTAACGATAGCGACAGGAAACGTCAGTGCTAACATAACAAGTTGGGATGTGAGCGATAGAGAATCTCTTAGCGATCACAATTATATCATGTTTGATATTGCAGAAAATAAACAAACCAACCGGCCGAAGCACGGAAACAGAGGCTGGCAGGTGAGGAAACTGAATCGACAAGGCCTAATCAATGCACTTGATGGAATTGATGAAAACGCAACATCAGCAGAAGAGTTCTCTAATACTCTATTCAATATTTGCAATGAAACGATGCCAAAGAGACGACTAATTGCGAGAGGTCAGCCGATGTACTGGTGGACTGATGAAATTGCAGATCTTCGCAAAGAATGTATACGAAAAAGACGGACATACATGAGGGGTATGCGACTAAACCTATCACAGGATCAACAATTGTGGGAAGACTACAAGGATATCAAGAAGAAACTGAGAGACGCTATCAAAAAGGCAAAGAGGATCTGCTGGATGAAACTATGAGATAATATCGACTGTGATATATGGGGAGACGGCTACAAAATAGTCATGAAAAGGAAGGCAGGGTTCCCCCCAAGACCAAATCTGACAATGGCTTGTACGGAATACGTGGTTAACCACTTATTCCAAGTACATCCACGAGTGATATTCAACTGTGATATAGATATAGCTAGAGATAAGTTTTTAGATTTTACAATCAACGAGTTATGTACTGCTCGCGATAAACTCAAGGGCAACAGGGCACCAGGATCAGGAAACATTCCAGCAGAGATTGTGAAAGAAGCAGCCAAGGAAAGACCTGGATATTCACTGAAAGTATACAATGGTTTGGCAAACCGTTCAAACTTTCCAAAAGAGTGGAAACAGGCGAGGCTAGTTCTGCTGAAAAAGGGAGGCAAGCCCTTAGATGACCCAGCTTCGTATAGGCCTATTTGTCTGTTAGACGTAGAAGGCAAGCTATATGAACAGCTAATACTCATTAGGCTCAAGACAGAGCTACAAAGAACAGGAAGTTCATCTGATGAACAGTTTGGTTTCAGAGAAGGCCGGCAGACGGTGGATGCCCTCAACATGGTGCTGAATATTGCCAACTGAGCAGCAGCATACTCTGCTCCACATCGGAGACTATGTGCTATCATAACATTGGATGTCAGAAGAAAGAAGGGTATAGACAAAACTCTGGTCGCTATCATAGCGTCATACTTATCCGAGAGGGAAATATTACTGGATGCAGATGGAGAAACAAAGTATGTACCTATAAATAGCGGCGTTCCACAAGGATCAGTGTTGGGTCCGACTTTATGGAACGTCATATATGATGAGTTGCTGCGAATGGAGCTACCAGAGGGGATAACATTAATAGGATTCGCAGATGACGTGGCAATGGTTGTCACCGCTAGGAACGAAGAGATCCTTATGAATACGGCTAACACAGGACTCCAACGGGTGGCGAACTGGATGGAGAAGAAGCAGCTTCAACTTGCGCCACAGAAAACAGAGGCAGTACTCCTGACGACGAAAAGGAAGATACTACCAATACAATTCAACATCCAGGGTACTCTAGTAAGGCCCGGTAAGGCATTGAAATATCTAGGAGTATGGCTAGACACGAAACTGACTTTTGCCGAGCATGTCAGTAAAACCATCGAGAAAGCCGAAAAAACTTTTTCGGCCCTGTCAAGTCTCATGCCAAACACTGGAGGACCTAGAGCTTCGAAAAGGAGAGTACTTGAAAGTGTTATCCACTCACAGTTACTGTATGGGGCACCAGTATGGTCCACTGTGATAGATAACAAGAAGTTGATGCAAAGACTCGATATAATTCAGAGACTGACATCAATAAGGGTGTGTAGTGCATATAGGACGATATCGGCAGAAGCAGCGGCAGTAATTTCTGGAATTCCTCCTATAGAACTCTTGATCAAAGAGAGAGTAGAATCATAGAATGGCCTGGAGAGGAGGATTGTCAAGGCAAATTTGACAACACGATGGCAGGATAAATGGAACAACGGGACATATGGGCGCTGGACGTGGAGACTGATCCCGAATATCCAAACATGGGTGAACAGATCCCATGGAGAAGTAGATTACTTTCTCACGCAAGCACTTTCAGGACACGGTTGCTTCAGGAAATATCTGTATGAACGGAGGAGAGTAGAATCCAGTGAATGTGTCTATGTGCGGAGAAGAAGATGATGTAGCACACACACTCTTCATATGTCACAAATGGAGACAAGTAAGGACGGAGTACCAGAGAAAAACAGGAAGGGCGTTTGATGCTGATAACATGATGACGAGCTCAGTGGAGTCAGAAAAAACCTGGAATGAAGCCTATGTAGCCATAAGACACATTAGAAAACAAAGAGAGAGAAAGTCGTAACTAAAAATATACAGCCTCCACACTGAAGTAATGCGAAAGCGGATACCGGTGTAAAGAGCGAGAAGAGAGGAGAGGTTTTAGCCGGTAGGAATCCGGCACACCGGAAAGACCGGGGTCTTCTGAAGATTTCCTCTCCTCTGACGAAAGAAAAAAAAAAGATAGATAGATAGATAGATAGATAGATAGATAGATAGATAGATAGATAGATAGATAGATAGATAGATAGATAGATAGATAGATAGATAGATAGATAGATAGATAGATAGATAGATAGATAGATAGATAGATAGATAAATAGATAGATAGATAGATAGATAGATAGATAGATAGATAGATAGATAGATAGATAGATAGATAGATAGATAGATAGATAGATAGATAGATAGATAGATAGATAGATAGATAGATAGATAGATAGATAGATAGATAGATAGATAGATAGATAGATAGATAGATAGATAGATAGATAGATAGATAGATAGATAGATAGATAGATAGATAGATAGATAGATAGATAGATAGATAGATAGATAGATAGATAGATAGATAGATAGATAGATAGATAGATAGATAGATAGATAGATAGATAGATAGATAGATAGATAGATAGATAGATAGATAGATAGATAGATAGATAGATAGATAGATAGATAGATAGATAGATAGATAGATAGATAGATAGATAGATAGATAGATAGATAGATAGATAGATAGATAGATAGATAGATAGATAGATAGATACCAACAAACCAAAGCGAAGGCTGGCAGACCAAAAAGCTAGACAAAGAAAAATTACAAACCCTGACGGTGGTAGCTCGAGAGGAAAATATCGTTCCATCTGCAGAAGCCCTCACTCAGACACTGACTGAGATATGTGACCAAACCATGCCTAAAAGAAGCATCAAGAAGAAACAGCGACCTGTCTATCGGTGGAATGAGGATATTGCCAAGAAACGTAAGGAGTGCTATCGAAAAAGAAGACTATACACCAGGAGTATGAGAAGGAACCTACCGGAAGAAAGCCAGCGCCTATGGGAGGACTATAAAGTGACCAAGAAAATACTTCAAAATACTATAAATAAATCGAAGCGTGAACACTGGAAACTTATCTGTGATAGTATAGACTGTGATATATGGGGAGACGGTTATAAGATTGTAATGAGGAGTATGATCGGCTTCCCACCCAGACAACAAATTGCCATGCATACCATGGAAGAAGTAATGGACCACTTTTTTCCGGTGCATGAACAAGTAACTTTCAACTGTGATATGACTGTGATATTTACAAATTTTAGTATAGATGAGCTGCGTATGGCGTGTGATAAACTGAAAGCAAATAAAGCCCCCGGACCGAAAAACATACCACCTGAAATAATTAAAGCACTTGCCACGAATGGAAGCGACTATGTCCTGGCGGTTTATAACGACTTGGCGAGACAAGCAAAGTTTCCGATGGAATGGAAACGCGCAAGGCTGCTGCTGCTTGAGAAGGGGGATGAATCTGTTGAAAACCCGTCAGCATATAGGCCTATATGCCTGCTCGACGTTGAGGGTAAGCTATATGAGCAACTTATCCTTATCCGATTGAAGGAAGAAATACGTCGTACGGGGGGATTATCTACGAGACAGTATGGTTTCAGGGAAGGGAAACAAATAGTGGATGCCATAAATGAGGTGATAAAAATCGCGAAAAGGACAGAGACCAAGTATAGCAGTGCACACAGAAGGCTATGCGCAGTTATAACTCTCGACGTCAAAAATGCCTTCAACAGTGCCAGCTGGCAGCTGATCCTGGAAGAACTCAGGCGAAGAGGAATAGACGAGAGCCTGATCAGCGTGGTAGCATCATACCTTGCTGACAGGCAGATAATTCTCGAAACAGAAAACGCTTCCAAAACCATTAAAATTTCCAGCGGGGTGCCCCAGGGCTCGGTCCTGGGTCCAACTTTATGGAATATTTTGTACGATGGACTTCTGAGGATAGAACTACCTGCTGGGGTTAAGCTCATAGGATTTGCAGACGACATCGCAATGGTGGTGGTTGCTAAAGGGGAAACGATTCTGATGAATACAGCAAATATCGCACTGCAATGTGTTTCAAACTGGCTGGAACAAAAAAGGCTCAAACTAGCACCAGAGAAGACGGAGGCTGCGCTCCTGACGACAAAAAGGAAAATCGATCCAATCCAGTTCGAAGTACAGGATGTGATAGTTACACCAAAGAAGGCTGTGAAGTATCTGGGAGTCTGGTTGGACACCAAACTCACCTTTGCTGAACACGTTAACCAAACTGCCATAAAAGTTGAGAAGACGGTAGCAGCTCTGTCGGGGCTCATGCCAAATGTCGGTGGACCTCGATCATCTAAAAGAAGAGTTTTGTTGAGCGTTGCCCACTCACATATGCTGTACGCAGCACCTGCCTGGCACTCGATGATCATAAATCAGAAACTAGTTGCTAAGCTCACAAGTATACAGAGAAAGATGACAATAAGGATTTGCTGTGCCTACAGGACAATCTCGGCAGAGGGAGCGGGTGTGATAGCTGGAGTTCCACCGATAGAATTTATGATCCAAGAAAGGCGTGAAAAATATAGGGGTGTGGATGGAATCACAGCCAGGGCAAACTTGATAATGAACTGGCAAAATAAATGGAACAATGGGAAATATGGCAGATGGACTCATTATCTAATACCAGATATCCAAGAATGGATTGAAAGGCCGTACGGCGAGGTCGACTATTTCCTGACGCAAGCTCTCTCTGGACACGGCTGTTTCAGGAAATACCTATACGATCGCAAGAAAGTTGACTCTGAAGCATGCCCATACTGTGGAGGACAAGATGACGCAGAGCATACTCTCTTCGCTTGTCCCAGATGGGAAAGACTTCGAGAAAAGTTTGACTTTTCAACAGGAAATCCATTTACTGCAAGGAATATGATGGAGAATCTAATGTCTACTGAGGAAAAATTCAAATGCTCATATAGGGCAATCCGGGGCATAATAGAAACCAAGGAAATGGAGAGTAGGACTTGAAAGGGCAAAATATGAGGTGGATACCAAGATGACATCAAGACCGCCTCACTCGCCGAATTAATGCGTAAGCGGTTAAAAAAAAATAAAAAAAGATAGATAGATAGATAGATAGATAGATAGATAGATAGATAGATAGATAGATAGATAGATGGATAGATAGATAGATAGATAGATAGATAGATAGATAGATGGATAGATAGATAGATATATAGATAGATAGATAGATAGATAGATAGATAGATAGATAGATAGATAGATAGATAGATAGATAGATAGATAGATAGATAGATAGATAGATAGATAGATGGATAGATAGATAGATAGATAGATAGATAGATAGATAGATAGATAGATAGATAGATAGATGGATAGATAGATAGATAGATAGATAGATAGATAGATAGATAGATAGATAGATAGATAGATAGATAGATAGATAGATAGATAGATAGATAGATAGATAGATAGATAGACAGATAGATAGATAGATAGATGGATAGATAGATAGATAGATAGATGGATAGATAGATAGATAGATGGATAGATAGCTCTTCATTTTCAACAGGTATACACCCAATTACAGGAAATGCTAGAAGGTAATATTTAACATAAGGAATTGAAAAACGACAAATATATATATAATGATATACTATACATCTCAAATTCACAAGAGATGAAACAACAATCCTGGTTTCTCAGTCTGTTAATCGTCTCTTAATCGTAAAGTAACCATCCAATATGACCTCTCACAATACTTGCGATTGACTCGTTCATGTTCATTTCATTGATGTCTCTTATAGACATAGTATGCCATTACTTAGACCTATGATGGCATATATGTCATTCTCACCATGCATATAATTATATGACCAAGAGTGCCACATTGCAATAAAATTTGAAGCCTACTTCTCCTGAAATGTAATTCCAGAATTTCATGAGAGCATTTTTTTCGAAACAAATTCATGCACTCTTTTGGATTCTCCATCTCTCGAAACGGGCTTGTATCAAATTACTTCGAAACTCTTGAGTAATATTGATTTTGTAGCCAAATAAAAAATCATTCACTTATTCTATGTCATTTTTATAGATTTTTTTTGAGATTTTCTGTCCTGGTTTCTAGAAAATGAAATAGAAGTTTCAATAATTATTTCAATATATTTGAAGTATGGACATATTCATGATTTGCGTCAAGATATCACTGAGCATGAAATAATACAGAAAACAAGGTATGACTGACAAAAACATAAATCATCTTTCGAGTATATGAAGGTTCAATTTCGAACGCAGTGACATTTCATGAATCTCACTCAAAAAAAATACTGAACTAATTATTATAATTTCTATTCTCATTTTCAGGAACAAGAGGAGAGAAAATCCCAGGAAATCTGTTGAATGAATATATCACCTCATCGATCAACCTACAGACAGTATTCTACGTCATTTATTTTCCCGGGTCTGAGGAAATTTTCTCGAACACATACTTTCTGATGTATTTTCTATCTCAAAATGAGGTATCACAACATCATTTTGAAAAATGAGGTATCGCCACACCTCTCATTCCTATTCAGATTCAGGGGGTTGTACTCACCTCCGTTAGGAGTTTGAACTTACGGGGATGAAAAAAGTGGATAATTTGTTTCCCCTCAAATCAGAAATCGATGGGTCTGAGAGATTCTCCACATTTCCATTTTGAAGCCGGAAAATCGAGGTTAAGTTTTTGTTGGACCACCATGTACACGAACTGTTATAACTTTTCAACACCTTGATATGTCACTTCCGACAATCGACTGTTTCAGTGTTTTTGGATAGGTAACTTGACTATGAGAGTGAATTGATGAACACAAAAAGTATAGCGTATTCCTGGTTTGGCCATGGAGGCAATATTATTACAAAGTTTTCGATGAAACTTGGTACACGACCGTTTTGAGAGTTTGTTAATAGGTGGTAAGTGAGCGAAGATCTAGATCATTCTCTGGTGGCTGGGCTCCGGAAGTTGGGACACCAGTCTATATTCACATCATGGGTTCATCATATACTCAACATGGATTTGATATAGTAGGATCAAATATATGATATTATATATTCTCTCCTAGATCGAGCTCAGAGAAATAGGAATTGAAACTACCATAAGAAAGCAGTGATCAGAATGCGAAACATGGCGAAACATTTTGATGTGCCATGCCATGTATTGAGAAATACGACATTGTCAGGTATTTCCATCCGAATCGAGTTGATAGTGTGGAATTATTTACCCAAATCTATTGTTCAGCTATATTGTTAAAACATAGGGACTCAACTCCACTCTTTTGAATATCAAAAATTTGTAGTTGTAGTTGTTTATAGTTGGTTCAGCCTATTTGGATTGAGAAGCTTTCTTCGAGATGGTGTTGTCTGTTAAGCCTATGGCTTCTACTAATAATTTCAGATGTTCGAAAGGATTCAAAATATTTAAAAATATATCATGTCATAAGTGAGTTATTTACCTCCAAGGATGTTTGACAATATGGCCGATTCTCTGAAAACGAGAGTGATCTACATCCAGACGGATCTAGAATCTACATCTAGACGATAGAGTCTGGAGTCTACATTCAGACGAATCGGTAGCTCTTTCTTTTTCTTATGTTCGTTTCGATGCTCCTAGTAAGTCGATGGGGCAAGGGTGCATCTAGTAGACGAAACATATCATCATATCTTGGAGTATGATTCTTTTTTTAGAAAATCTATCATCATTATTATATAAATGTGGATATGTCACCCGGAGTCCGCCTCTGCATACTTTGAGACCAAATGCGGTCCTGTCCCATCGCATCGGAATCAATGGCGTCTCGCAGTGTCGCGACGCGCCCTCTGCTATCGCAGCATCCCTCTCAGTACCGGCAATCAGCAGCGAGGTGTGTTTGTCGCGTCCGCCAGTTTCCGTCCAGCATCTCCTACCCCTTCGGCGTCTGCTTTTCTCGACCCTGATGGCGATGATGGGATAGAGAGGGGTCGGAAGGGTGCTCCAGGTGGTCCGATTGATGACGCGGTTGGACGTGACGAGGATTTCCGGGGACACCGGGAGCGGTGAGTAGTGTATCGGATCGGTGGTTTTCTGGATTATGTTTCGCCATCACTTCGGAACGCAATAAAGTGACCTTGGCAGCAAATCACTATTACCCTAATAACATCACAAGATATGAATTTTGATAGTCACCAATTTTTTCAACACTATAATGTGATCAACATAAACTTTCATCAATCATGGAATTGATTTCATGCTGTGAACAGATAATTAAACTCAACATTTTTGGAGGTCAATGGAAAAAAGTAGTTGAATGTTGACACACTTCATATACAGTGTTCGTGATTTCAAACCGCAACACCCTCTCGATGATATACTATGATAAAGTACTCAACGGGCTCTATCCGAAAATTCATCGAATCTGAAATATTCCTATTTTCATGGCGTACTAGGTATTGCTGGAAAATTCTAAATTTCGAAAACGACAGTTTGGCATTTTTTCGATCCAGGTACAGCTGAAATACCCCAATTCAGAATTTGAACGTCATATCTCATAGGATGTGAGTTATTCCATATAAAGTTCGGAAATTTCTGCTTTTTTATTCAATCTATATTGGAATCTGAATAATTGATAATTAGTGATGAATGGTTCCACAGAATGATGTTCGTAGGTTTGCAGGTCAACTAATCAACAATGAAATTTCATTTTTCAGCTTTTTATGGGATTTTCTCTCCTCGTTTCTAAAAAAAATCTAAAGAAAATCCCATAAAAAGCTGAAAAATGAATGTACCACCTCCTCGAAGAACTTACAGACAGTATTTAATGAAATTTCAGTTAAGAAAATCATTATGATCAATATTTTTTCTTTGATATTCAAAAAAGTGTTTGATTCAAGAGAATAACAGTCTGAATATAATACAAATAGACTGATGGATGAATAATTTCCTGAGCCTGCTAGAAAATGTACAGTGTTGCTTGTATGGAAAGTTGTCGAGATTGAAATGGAAATAGAGATGAGATGAATTCGCTGGAATTTAAGACCCTTACACTATCGAGCTCGAGATCTGTCGAACACTCAAATTTTCAAGAGGAATTCGAACACCTTCCTTCTCTCCCAAAATTCCACCGCTGGCTGACACGATGTTCTTCGAACATTATAGGTTTTCCTTTCGTGTCTTCAACAGATGGAAGAAAATATGAGTGCATGAGATTGTGAGAAAAGTAATTTTTTCAACTTTAGTTTCATCGTTTTCTAGCTGACCTTCAGAAATCTTTCTGTAGAAGTAGCAACAATAGAGCGAAAAGCAGAAATTTGAAATTGATTAAATAACACCCTTTATGAGATATCGTGTTCAAATTCAGTTTAGGATCATCTGAGCTGAACCGGAATCAAATAGGTTGTTTATTTTTCCAAAAAAAATAATAACTAGTCGTCTTCGAAATTTCCACCTCTTCCGCAAAAATAGTACCTTTAAACTGTGAATATTTCTTGTGAATGAGAACTCGTTGAGTACTACTGAGTACTTTTGTTTTTGGAAATCAGTCAATGGGTCATGAAATGAGAGGGTGTGTGGTTTGAAATCGCACACACTGTATATATAAACCAACTGTATTGGTGATATTCATGTGAATGTTACGATCAATTTCAGTTTGAATTACTCTTCAAATTGAATCTTCTTGATAGTTAAATTACCAGAACACGAAATACATTCCTTTCCATCACTATGTTGAAATGTATTTCTCGCATTTCTGGTCTCAAGTACTTACTTTAGTCCATGAAAACAGGGACTGGAGTGGTTAATCCATTCTCGTAAAACTAAAGTGGGTACCCTAGCATGATTATTGTAACAATAAAAAAAACACTATGAATGTAGCATTCCCATTCAAAAACTGAAGAAGTTGTCGTTCTCATCATTTCCATAATTCTAACACTGGATTTTCGAATTACTATTCACATGTCACCTAATTGATGATAATTCTTCCGAAAGTGCAGAAAAAACTGTATATACCATGAGACTAGTAGCCGAAGTTAGATTATCGAATAATTAAGAGTGGCACTGACCTCCTTCGTTCCGTTCGGGAAAATATCAATAGCCAAATTATATCTTCCAACATTACCGAATAATAATGTAGCCGATTTGAAGAAACAAACAAAAGTTGATTCATTTCCATTTCATGAATTCTCATTTCGAAGAATAAAATGTTATTGCTTTCATCTTACGATTCATCCATTATTGCATAATTGTAAATAGAAAGGATTCCATCGTATTGGTAATTTTTCTGTTGATGAGCTAGATGGTGCAATGGTTCATTTGATCAGATCAGCTCGGAAAATGATTACTCGAATGAAATTGAGTCATTGAGTCCAGATAGGCGATTGAATTCTAGAAGCAAATTGTTGGAATTGGGTATTTTTTTAGACAATCACAAGATATCGAGAGTCGAAGAACATTCGAAGGATTTATGAGTCTAGCAATAATGAGTTATTTAATACGTTTATGATCTCTAGAGAAATAAATTCTCCTCAAGAAATCACATATAACTATTTGAAGGGCTTTTGATTTGAATCTGAATCTATTTATACAGTTGACTAGAGAAGATTATGAAGGCCATGTCACTCTGTTTCTATGTAAAGCAGTACCTTAACCTAGAATTAGTCAATGAATCAACAAGTGAATGTTTGCTAGCAGCATTGAGGAAATTCATGTCTTGAAGAGATGAACATACAGGGTTTTTTTCACGATGATCGTGAATTAAGTGTTCCTGGCGAACGAAACAACCTGGGAATCTCGATATTTACATGAATTAACATGACTCATTTTTCTAATCTATCTTTATGTTCGATGATGCGACGTTGCCACTACCAGAAATCGGTAGCGACTTCGATTTTTCAAATGAAACAACCGGTGTAATATATTATTTCATTAATCCTTGTCATATTTCCGACAACTATTTTCAGTATTTCTCCATACCTATCTATCACCATTCTAGATATAAACATCAATTTCTAATTCTTCATGTCCAAATATGAATATATGAAGAAATGGAATTTGGAGCAAAGTCGGGTGATATATCACGAGACTTCTCACCTCAAAGACAGATTGAATTTTGTCATAATTACGTATAGGGAAATAACAAATGAAGTTGTTGAAAATGTGACAAGGATCAATGAAATGATATATCATATCGGGTGTTTCATTTGAAGAATCGAGGTTGATACTGATTTCTGGTAGAAGCGGCATCATCGCATCGTCGAAAATATTTTGGATCAATAGAAGATCATGTTAAGTTTCGTATATATCCAGATTTTCAGATCGATCCGTTGTGTCGTTCGCCAGAAATGTTTAATTCACGCTCATCGTGAGAAACCCTGTACACAAGTGCATTCAGAAAATGCGAGAAATTTTGTTGGAGCGTTAGATGTACTGAATAATCTTGATATATTTGAATCTCTAAAAGAGTACATCACTTCTGGGCTTCGTCAATTGAGAGCTGTGAAGGGTAATAGATGAAACTTGATTTACTATGAAAAGTTTCACACTATATTGGTGCAAATAGGAGGTATATTGATTGCCATTCTTTGCATCTTTCATCCTAGCCCAACCACTGTTCAATTTCTGATCCAGTTCGCTCCAGATAACAATTTCATGGATATTCCGAAATACAGATATTCTTCCTTTTAACTTCCTTAACAAATTCAGCAAGGTTTTCGACGTCATTGATTGAGATTGAGATATTGTTCAACTCATCTGCAGAAGGGATTCGAATGAAAAGGCCCTCACCATCTTGGGATGAGTTGGGAATCTAGTTTTGATCCAAAATAACAATTGCCCTCCTTGTCAATGCCACAACTCAATTCAACTCAAGTGAACTGAAGTGAGCAGTTTCCAGATTGCGCCTGCTCCCTTGAACGCAATATATGAGTGATATCAACTGTCGTTACAATCACGGACATTTTCGGACCAACTCCGTGGAGGATCGTGCTTCACAACTATTTTGTAGTCGATTTGATCGAACGAAACCAACACAGATTTTCAATTCAATCCTCCTGATTGGTGACTTCATCTCCTGTAAATATAAGCAATGCATTAGATATATCGGAATGGCCACAAATGTGGCTTTCAGGAACCTTTTCTATGGAGATCTTCTTGTTTCCACATTTGTCAAAAAGTCATGATGGATTTTTCTAGGTCAACTTTCGAGCCTCATTTCCATGAAGAAGCGTAGGAAAAACGATAAATCAGTATATTCATCTGAACGTTTCCTATAATGGATTCAACACCTCAGCCACCTTTGACCACAGAGAATTATACTTCAACCGACCTTTGGAAGGGAGTTGGTCCTGCTACTACAATAGCAGGAATCGGTACTGCTGGAGTACTGTCCGCTGGAATATCCGGAGTAGTGAAGGTCACTTTAGGAGGTTGGTACATAAACAAAGCCACGAACATGTTTTTATAACATAAATGTATTTGAAAAATTCGATAACAGCGTGGAGTCAGGTACGAAAAGGTGAATGTATATACTTTAAGGATCTACGCGGAAAGTATTCCACTGAAAGTTTTGTATTCAGCTTATTAATCCTAATCAGAAGCTTGTATTCGGTTTCATTGCCATAGAGAGCCAAACATTTTTCGGATTCTTATATTTCCCAGGGTACCTTAGGTGAAATCAATATAAGATGTGAGTTCTGCTGCCCAGTTCTCATACGATGATGGAATTACACTATCCAAATTGGTATAAATTATTATGAGGAGAAACGAAACTCATTCTCTATAACACGATCTATAGCAGGATCTACATCTACAAAAGTTCTTCATCGTTCATAATGGCAGATGAGAGCCATCATGCAAATAATTCAAATACCAAGACAGGAATAGTTACTGACACTTTATTGTTCACAATCGGAAAAATTGAGGAAATGCCTGGCCTGGAAGCTTACGAAAAATGAGAGAAATAACGGCTGCCACAAAATTGTGAGAGTCAAAAATTTGTACAGTATATGGCACAACCTAAACGGTCAATAAAAATTGTACACTGGATTCATGCAGGCTACCACTATTGAGCTACTGATTCATCACTAGATACCTATCTAGTGATGTATCCAGATGATGAAGGCCAGTGTCGGCCATGATACATGAGTGTGGGCTCTTGGAAACAAAGAGAAATAGAGATGTTGCGCGGGTGAAGGACCAAAACAAAAAGACGTATATTATAAACGCATCGAAACCATGATGTAAAGCATATTGTCGAAATAATTACGAAAAGGGCTTCTCAGATCTAATATCAAGATATCAGGGCCGTATTTGAAAAAATGGAGTAGACGATGGTTGCTCAATGGCAAAAACGCTGGATCTCAGAATACATGCTATATCAACAAACATCAAGAGTTGATATGAAGATGTTTCTCTTCGTGTTTCAATGTTATTTCTATTTCGGACACTTGACAGAGTATCAGGAATTAGCGATAAATGTTTTTGCGATAAAACAAATTTCAAATTTGGTGTTGGATATAGGATCAGATTTTTTGCCGAAACGTTCATGAAGATACAAACGAAGGACAGAATTCCCATAGTATTTATAAATATAAGATATGAAGAATAATAGTATGATCAGTATAATAGTTCATCTATCATTCTATGTATTTATTAGCTCGAGAACCCTGATTATTTCGTAATTTTTGAGCATATGATTTTGTAATGGCTATTATGATCATTATTTCCAATTATTTCTCAGTACTTTATTCATCATGATTATTTTATTCATCACTTTGTCATACATACCTATCTAACACTTTGCATGTGTGTACGTTGAATTTAGGATGTACAATGTTCGAAGCTCACCTTTTTTTGGGCGGTTGATGTAACTTCATTTGTCAGTGCCAGCTACCACTCGATTATATTTCATGATTTTTTACCACGTACCTATGTGATATAATGCAAGTACTTCGACAAATGATATGAACTTAAAAAAACGTTATTTATATAAGTGTGGCAATATTAGAGGTTGAATGAATCATTGATTTATGTATATGTATAATGCTTACCTCACCTCGAGTGATGTTGCTGTCGAAACAGAATTGAGTTGTAAATTCTTTTATAGTATTTGCAGAGAAAATGCAGTCTTCTACGTATGACAACTGTTATTTTCTTCGATGATCTTCAAACTCATCTCATGACTAGGAGCTTATTCATTCCACCAGATTTCACTATTGAATTTTATATTTCTATATCATGTACTGCATTGCAGAGATTCCGGAAGAGTCCCGAAGAACGCCATCAGGTTATGGATACGAACCTTCTGACCCGAGCACAATCTCGCCTCTGCAAGAAGAATACCAGACCCCGAAGTCAATTAAAGATATACTGTATAATGGAACAGGGTATTACCTGGAGGACGAAGGAGAGACAGGTGAATTGATGCACTGTGTGATGTAACAAAACATTGTTTCAGTTAGGTTGAATACAAAAACAATGCCAACAAAAGCAGGGGTAGGAAAACGCAATAATGCGCTCATCAATTATTTTGGAAACTAATCTTGATTAAGAATCCCACCTGATTACATATAGGTTGAAAAATGTTTACATTTAGGTACAGATCTGCATGGGAAAAATTGGAGTCGTCACGATATATCGCAACGGCTCCGAAAAAATACACTCTCGAACCAATAGTTCCATCGAGATAATAATCAATATCCAATGTTGTCAAGGTGAAGTTGGCTTATGATCTGAATTTTCTTTGATTATCGAAATGAGAATTGATGCTTCACGGATCCCGTATCGTTCTTGAAATGAAGTACATGTACTTTTTGGTCAAACTCAGTTCGCGCCTACGTTAAAATAACAAACATGATCAATTCAGACAGCATAATGAAATTATTGGTTTGCTTGCCTCTTCGGTTGTATATCGTATAAAAATATCTCTTATTCTAATTTTTTTCAAGACCCTCGGTACTCTCAGAATCAATCGACCAAAAAAAGTTATGCGTACCTCGAATGATCTCTTAGGGGTTCACCTTTCTAATTTGGCCAAAACAAATCAACTTCATGGCCTTGATTCGCGAAAAAAAAATACTTCATGAACGCTTCCGTACTTATTCATTACTGGTATGAGGAGAAAATGAGGATGAAAAATGTTATCTTGAATGGTGGACATGAAAGTTTTAGGTATTATCCCTTTTTTTGTCTATCATACTTTCTATCAGGTTTCAATATGAGAATCTTAGGAGGACGACAATAGTGTCACTGGAAGTCGCATAGACTGAATAAAGATGGTGAATAATCCACTCAAATAGTTCTGCACACTAGTAGTGATTCAGTAGACTACCCAAATTTGTGTTTGTCCTGTTCTTTTGCATTACAACAAGAATACTTTTTATTATCAATTCACCAATAATCCACGAATTATTTTATGTTCTTTCGATTGACAATGTCGTATCAATGAATCATGGAACACACTGTATACTATAGATAGTCATTCCATGAATATTTGAATAACAATAGAGATGCATGAAATGATTCATATAATGCACAAGGTGAAGGTTCAATTAATGATTCATTATACAGTGTAGAACAGCCAAATGGAATAAATTCGACAACAAATAAATGATGGTGTCTTGGGGAAAACGTTTGGACACGTGTATTTGTATTTTTGAATACGCATTTTTTTTCAAGAAAATCAAATTATATAGAGTTTGTCATGTGACAGTGGCCAATACCAACTTTCTTATCTGAAGCGGAACACCCTGTATTCCATTACATTTTCAAATTCTCACTGAAGAGCTGATTCCATCGATACATCACACTTGGGGTCTAGCGGAAATGATTAAAGAGATATAGGATGTGAAAAATTGATATTTTTCAACGTTATGAATTTTTTGTGTCGAAACTATGCATTATTGGTCGAAACAACTCACATGTCTCTGTCCTAATTTTCGATATACTTTCTACTGACATTTCTTTGGGACAGATACAGGATGATCAATTCTCTGAATTCTGCACCACTCTATATTTGTTTCAATCAAATGATAGTAGGTAGTGAATCAGAAGTTAAGACAGGGACATGTATGCCGTTTTGACTAATAATGAATAGTTTCGACATAAAAAAATCCTTGAGTCGAAAAATCTCGATTTTTCACACCCCATATCTCTGTAATCATTTCCGCCAGACCTCAAGTGTGGTGTATCGATAAAATCAGCTTTTTAGTGAGAATTCAAAAATGGAATGAAATACAGGGTGTTTCATTTGAAATAAGAAAGTTGGTATTGGCCACTGTCACATGACACACTCTATATAATTTAATTTTTGTAAAAAAATGCGTATTCATCAATAAAAATCGATGTGTCCAAGCGTTTTCCCCAACACACCCCCATTCATTTGTTGTCGAATTAATTCCATTTGGCTGTTCCACACTGTATAAAATACATTCAACTGCCTGACGAGCAGGTTATATCTTCACTAACATCATTATATCGGAAGAAGAGGAACTTTAAATCAACTTGAAATCGAAATTCGGATTCAAATCTAAATTCACCTCATGAGCCATAATATAGTATTCTTCTCAAAGTCATCGCATAATTCGAGTTCTGCACTCGACGATCATTCTCAACTGGACACAATCTACACCGGCTTCTCAAAAGCATTCGATAAAGTAGATCACCATATACTTTTGTACAAACTAAACTTCCTAGGTTTCGACACACAACTTACAAATTTTTTTCAATCATACCTCCAAAACCGCACACTATTTGTTGTTGAATCCAGAGGACATACTTCCTATCAATTCATCGTCACTAGCGGCGCTCATCATTGGTGTACCGAAAACAAACTATCATTAAACATCCAAAAATGCAAATACACCACTTATTCTCTGAGAAATGCAACCATCGATTTCCACTACTCACGTAGCAACATCCCATTAGAGCACAAGATACAAAACAAGGACCTCAGTGTTGTATTTGACCCGAAACTTAACTTTTCCCAACACTATAACAACATAACCTCTTCTGCTGATGATCGGACTAATATTTCGTACATGTAGAGATTTTCAGAACGAAGACTGCCTCAGCACTCTATACAATGCTTATGTGAAATCAAGGCTAAAAAGGTAAAATCAATTTTTTTTTAATATGCTGTCGGTTTTTAGTGTCAAAACCGACTATACAGCTAGAGCATTCTGTTGTTACTCCTTTAGGACTCCTGATAAAAGGCTGAAATCCATATTTGGCTAATACTGATAAGTATCTGTTGAGAGTTTGATCGTTTTTATTCAACAAGTTTATGTTCATATCCTTAGTTATAATTTGTACATGACACTTTTTCGTCAATATCTTCTGAGTGGTTATCGAATTCATCTATGAAACGATCTACATTGGTTGAAATTGTCTATACGAAGCAATGCGTTTGTACTGGAATTCATTATTGGTGAAGTTAGATAAACTCGATGTCACCTCACTCTCTAACAATTTGTTTTCTCGAAATATCAAGTTGATATGAGATTTCGCAAGAATTAACACTCCATCATTCGTATCGAAACCAGCCTCATTATAAAATGTGTTGTAACCTGGAATCTGAGAATAATTTGTAGATTCAATTTGAAAACATTCACTCAAAATAATAATATCACATACATGCAGTCTGTAGGTTTCTGCATTTGCTATCACATTATTGATTTTTTTTCTAGCACTGCGTATGTTCAAGTGCGTCATACTGAAACATTTTTCAGCAGAAGTTAAAGCATCACTAAAAATTTTTGGATCGATGATTTCTTCATGAATTCCATTTTCCTTGATTTCAAGTATCCTAGTAAGTAGTAGTAGTAGTTTCTAAGGGAGCCATAGTCGGTTCGATTCTTTAAATTTTGTACATGAAATTCCAGCGTTGGACAGTCTTTGCTATCAGCTTTATGAGTGGTTGAATGTTGAGTTTTAAATTTAATATTGCTTTTGTGGAAATACGAATCTTTCAATATAAATAGTCTTCCGGAATGTTTGACTGCTACAATCTGGAAAAATAATTGCCACGATTTTTCTTCACATAGGTTACCTTAATGAGGTCGTCTTCATCGAAATTATTTTGTTCCATTTTGTATTTTCCTGTTTCTTCAGTGATTAGATCTGTCGGATAGCCAATAATTTTCATTCGAGGATTTCTTAGTGTTGAAATATGAACGATATAGTCTTTTTCAATTTTTTCTCCTGCTGAGGATACTGATATTCGAGCATCTTCCATTGTTGAACATTTGATCACAACATTACCCGAACTTGTAGTTTCGACAGAATTTACATTAATACGAAGCTCTGAAGGGTTAATATTTGTCAACACATCTTCTTTCGTCAGTTCTTAATTCAGCACATTTTTTTGATTTTATGATGATATTTGGCACAGTTTTTATGATCTCGGCCTGACCTATATAGATAATAGTGATGATAAGTTGAGGATTCAATATAGAAAATGTTTTTTCGCGACAATATTTCATGGTTCAATACTCATTTGAAACATAGGATGGAGGTGGTTAATATCGAAATCGAAGGGAAGCATTGTAGAAATCTGAAGAATGGGAGTGATTGTGTTTTTTGACATTATACATAATATATAATATAACATGACTCTTGCTTGATTTTCGATTAGAAGTGTACAGGCTGTCCCATTTTATATATTACTCTTTATTAGCAAATAATGCTCTTCATAGTACAGTCAGTCACTTAAAAAACAAAAAATATAAAAATAGAGACAAAAGTCACATTGTAAAAACAAGAAACAAGAAATCAAGACAAATTATTGATGACTATCACTAGAAATATATTCAATACATTCATTCATTCATACAGAACTATACAAAGAGTCACAACCTATATGCTCTCTGTTGATATAAAAATTTCCCATTCAATTTCTAGTGGAGTGTGTATGAATACTACTTGTGTAGGTTAACTGATCACTCAAATAATTTGGCAACATATTGTGCTTAATTTTGAATATAAATAATAACATATTCAGTGTTATCCTTTGTTTAGCAGACATAAGAGACAGTGTTTCCCACATGTATTTCACAGATGTGCGCTTATTACAACTCAGTATTGCCCTCATGGATCTGTTCTGAAGCTTCTGTAGTCTGTTAAGATTTTCATTGCTCACAAAATAGAGCAATGTACTGCAATAGTCAAAGTGGGGTGCTATTATTGATTTATATATTGTTAATTTTGCATATTCACTTATTTTATTTTTCAATCTATATAAAAGATGAATTTTCGTGGCTATTTTCTTCTGAATGTAACTGCAGTGCGCATTAAGGTTCAATTCTTGATCTATTACCCAAAAATTTGAAAGTTGCAACCCTCTCAATGATGACATTATTAATATGAATATTCAATGACAGCTGTTCATCTTGCAGTTTTCTTAAACGATATTTGCTACCTATTAACATGCATTTTGTTTTATTAACATTCAACTTGAGGCCGTTGTCACATAACCACTCGTTTATATTTGATAGATCCTCATTCAAACATTCAGAGATTTCAGGTGACCCAGAACAATACAACATTGTGTCGTCGGCAAACAGTTTTATCTTACACCTTTTAACATGCACCACAATGTCATTTATGTACAGCAAGAAAAGCAGTGGACCCAATACTGACCCTTGAGGAACTCCTGAAATTATATTTGAAGTACTGGATGTCACTTGACTATATTTAACTAACTGCTTCCGATATGTGAGGTAATTAGTGAACCATTTCAATACATTATGATCTAGTCCATACTTATTCAATTTCCTTAGAAGTAACTCTATGTTGACCGTCTCAAATGCTCTTTTGAAATCCAAAAAGACAATACCTATAATACGTTTTTTAGATAGGTCAACTTTCCATGAAGAGATTAGAAATTGCAGTGCAGTTTCACATGAATGGGATTGCCTAAATCCAGACTGTTCTTTAATCAAAATATTATGTTTCGCTATATATGTCATTAATTGATCTTTCACTGTAATTTCCAATATTTTCTCATAAATTGGTAGGGTATTTATGGGTCTAAAATCAGATCCTGAATGTCGATGTCGATGTCCTTACGGGATATCTCGCTTATTTTTGAAGATACAGATTTGCGGTTTTCGCGAACGTTGGCTACTTTTTTGTGAAACTCACGAAAACGTGAACAAAATTTCCATAGCCCGCTTCGTTCCTGAGATACAGGGCGTAATTGCAAATATTGCATTTTGGGACCCCCCCTGTATCTCAGCTATCTTTTAACTTAGAGGAAAAGTAAGAACTGTTTCTTCCACAATTTTTCACGTAGAATCTAGTGGCGTAGTCAGATTTTTTTTAATGAGCTGTCGTTATTTATATATAACCCAAAGTTATGTTTTTTTTTAATAGAACACCCTGTATATTTTTCAATATTTGAAAAGAGAAAGCTTTGCGCTTTTCAGAAAAGAACACTCATATGATATTTTGAGTATCAGTCCTGTATTTGGGTAATTTTCAGTTTTTTATGGCAAGTCCAGACAAATAACTTCTACTTTTAGAATAGATATTCTGGCGCAATAATTAAATACCACTCATTTATATAGGGTAGAATGAGAAGTATCCATTTAGAATGATTATTCAATTAACAATTTAATAAAACAATAAAACATAAAACAATTTGATAAAACAATAAATTCAAACACTACTACGAAACAATTCTATTAATTTTCCTCCTGTTGAAAATGTCTTATGAATATTGTTCAAATTGCTGCCCATTCTGTTCTGAGGATAGCGTCAATCGACCGGAGTAAAAATATAGATCTCATACGTAAATATTCGAAAGCTTCTCTCGTAGCATTCATCAGTGAATCTCGATTTTCATGCCGCGTGTGATATATTTTATTTTTTATGTAGCCCTATAAGAAGAAATCTAATATCGAGAAGTCAGGGGACCTTGGCGGCCAGTGAATGGGACCATTATTACCAATCCACTTGTTTTGAAATCTTTCATCAAGATAAACCTTGATGGCACCTGCGTTATGACAAGGTGCGCCATCTTGTTGGAAGAAACTGTGTCTGAATTGAGCCAACGGAATTTCGCCAAGTAGTTCAGAGAGACAATCATCTAAAATTTCCAAATATCTTTGGTGATTCAAGTTACCGTCAAAAATTCGATAGGCTAGTCTTCTTCCTCCACAAACGAAACAAATCTGCCTTGCTGATGGCGAACCACCGTGACGTGATGATTTTCATCTGACCAATAACGATGATTATCTCGATTAAATATTCCAGCGCTACTTATATGGGTTTCATCGGACCTGTATCTTCAAAAATAGGCGAGATATCCCGTTAGGACATCGAAAATGGGACAGCCTGTACATTCAAAAGTTATTCGATGTTGCAGTTCTTCTTTAAAATTCTCTGGATCGAATAATCGATATCTCGTGATATCGAGTTCGTATTTCATATATATAATGATGAGGTGATTCATATTATCTTTGATGAACTTTGAATATTTTCTGAATACCCTCAACAATTGATACAATTCGATTGGAACTGAATTTTTCCATTATGTCCTATTTGCTAAATGGTCAAATTGAATTTCAGTATTATTCGAATCGATAATGTATTTCGAATTTTTATATTTGAGGCTAGTTCCTCTTGATTCAATTGAATGTTATTGATCAATTATTCATATCATCCGTCAGATGCATATAAATTTCCAAAAATTCATCTGAAAATGGACCCTCAACCATCGATACTATTAGCGGGGTGGCAATTTTTCTTTGGTGAATTTGAAATTTTTTGCATAGTTTGAAGTATTGCTCTATCGTGGAGACTCTTCAGTACATGGTTCAACAGTGATTGAAATTGTGTATGCAATTCGTTGAGTACAATAATGATCGAATTCAAGTCGTAGTAGTGTATAAGGGTATTGGTATATTCTTCAATTTTTGAGGATCCAATTCTGAGAGTGATGAGTCTTGAGTCATTCTGAAAGATTCGAAGTGTGACTTTCTTCTGAAATCCAAACACGGCAGGAACTCTGAAATGAAATGTCCTAATCACTGAACGAATGAATTTTCTTGAGCGGTATTTTCAAGAAATTCGCATAAACTTTTTCTCGCCATGGAGATGAGACGGTTCGTTATTTTTCATTAACTGTGTAAATGTGAGTTGCGTTTCATTCTAGAAAAATTCTGGTACGGTTGGAAAATATTTGGACTGTTCTGATTCCCATTTATTTTTTCAATTAGTTTCTCTTTATTCTCATTACCTCATTCATTGATCTTCACAAACAGTGTTTCTGGACTTTCTCTATGATCAACGATGTAATCATCAACAATAATGTGATTATTTTAATCATATTGAATGGATTCCCATTTATGCAAGCACGCATAGTTTCTGTTGAAGTGAGGCAAGCGTACATTAGATGACATAATGATACGATGATATACCTAACACACGAAAGGAAGGAAGGATGTGAATTGTCTCCTGAATGAAAATGCTATACCACGAATATTGACACAACTGTCATACAGGAATTCATGTTGTAGTGGAGGTGTCAGGTGAAAATAATTATAATCATGTTCATCAAACGGAACAATGCAATTTTCAACCCAATCGAAATGAGAGAGTGATTTTTGCTGAAATCAAGTGAACATTCATTTGATTTATAATACATGAACGAGATTGTCATTGAAAATCTCGATACTGAATTATATTGAATCTTAATCTTACTCGATAGTAACAGGCACCTGAGGTATTATTGAATCAACGCTTTCTGATATGGGCATACAGAAAGATCTGATGATTTAACGTACAGCCGAAGATAATATTATATATTCTCTACTAGATCGAGCATAGAGAGAAAGAGAGAGAGGAATTGAAACGACCATGAGAAAGAGACGCAGTGATGATTTTCACCTTTCAGATTTCAGTTTGTTCAGCTGGTTCAACCATTCAAGTCGAGATGTTGTTGTCTTGTTTAGCCTATGGGTGCCATTATAGATCAGAGAAATGATCCGAATATTCCATGCCATAGGTGAGTTATCGAATGATGTTGAACAAATTTCAAATAGACAATAGAATTTCAAATAGTTCGAGCCTATAGAAAGGCGGAGGAATCCAACCAATGAAAACAGGAAAGGAGAGAGAGGCAACCAGTAGTGATCAGCTGACTGTTGGAAAATTGTACCTTTTTTTGTTGCACATCTATTAAAGTACATGTGATATCCAGTTATATGCAATGTATAACGGCATTCCTGATTCAATCAAACAGAGGAATCTATATCATTTCAAAAATGATTTCACTGAATTTCTTCTGTGGTGACTGATTCTGACACTCAAACCACCTATTTCATCCCTATGTTAAGATCACCCCTAATCATAACTATCATTTAGCGATTAAATTGTTTATCATTATCATTATTTTTTAATTTATCTACCAATTGGAAATGAAAGATTACCTTTCTATTCTTTAGAGTAGCATTCAGCGATATGTTCAAAGTTGAGTGGAAGAGCAATTTTTATGGTGATTCGTCACTATTGGAATTGAACTCCGCCTTCAATTTTCTTCCATAGTTATATATTTTATTTTCATTCAGATGACTGTACCTTCGCAAAGGAAGAAAATAATAAAGACGATATTATCATTATTATCATTATTATTATCATCATATATTTTGGTATACCTGTACCTGATATCATGAAATGTAATAGGAAATTGGGAATAAATAAGTTGAAGGTTCATGAACTCCGATAGCTCCTATTGCGTAAAAATCGTCAAACTTTCATTCGAATACTCCGAGGGAACCTTTTGTGAAACTGAAAGGAAACATTTCTCCGATGTTGATGATCCAATACATCGTTCGAAAACATGGTTTCAGATTAGTCGAGCGTTTAACAAAGAATACGACCTCTTGAAAATTTCTTATGAAAATATTTTGATCGATTCCAAATTATTTCGAGGATCCTACTTCTTTCTGAGTATTTCGAAGCTTCCATCTAGACAGCCCCGATTCCATAATATATTGATCATGAAGTACGCAAAACGTCGAATCCCTTCAGCATGTTTTTGCTGAAGAAAGTCCGTAAAACATGTCCATAATCGTTACTATGTTGTTGAGATTCATCTCTCATTCAATCACATACGCACATCAAGCCATTTACAGAAGACGGGAGAGATCCATCACCATAAATCTCAATTGAACTTTTATTTGACGGTTGGTTAAGAGGAAGAACATAACTTAACTGTTGAGTCGTACGTGATCAGTGAATTTACGATTTTTATCATCGCACTCAGGGTAATGATAATAAAATTGGAACGAATCGAAGAAGTACTAGACGTACTTGATAGAAAAGAGTACGGGGCCTCACGAAATTTCTTCTTTTTTATCAAATCAGAGTTTACTAATGCCCCTGTATGTTATATTCAATAAGTCAGTGATGAGTTGGAAATTTCTCTCTGAATGGAAGATTTTACAAATTATTCTCATCTTCAAATCGGGTTATAAGAAAGATATTTGCAACTATAGGCCCATATCACTGCATGATATATTTGGCGACGATCAATGAATTGATAAGCATAATGAAAGGCAATGATAGAAAGCAATAAATTATTTTCCATGACGAAAAATCACTTGACGGCGAATCTGCACGGGTTTTTCAAGAAAAGGGGAGAGTTGGCGGATTTATTGCCGTTTGAGCAAGATAGTTTCGAACACCACATGTGCTGTGTACACCAATTATCCGAAAGCTTTTGAGAAAGTTCACCATTCCAACCTAATAACTAAGTTAGCGAATTTCGGTGTTCATGAATACTTGATGAAACTCCTGATATCTTATTTCACTGATAGATATCAATATGCGTAGTAGAATAATATCAAATCCGAAAATTTTTCGATTTCCTCTGGTGTACCACAGGGTTCACATATCTTGGCCCCATATTATTCAGTATTATTTAGTATATTCGTAGTATTTGTGATTCATGATGATGACTCAAAACTATTCGGAAGAATAGGAAAGAACACATTTGTCTGATTACATAGGTCTCCAAGAAGATTTCGACAGACTTCATGATTGTTGTGAAATCAACCGATTATTCATCAATATGAAAAAGTGACATCGCATCCTCTTTCCTCGATGCAATGACCCCCACATCTGAGTCGTACTCAAATAATAAAGAGGAAGCTTCATGAGGAAAAGTTCGTGATTCAGGTGGTATTATTGATAAGAAGCTTGTAATTCAGATTGAGGAAACGGCTAATAAGGCACTCCGAATCTTTTGTTTCATCCTCAGAAACACAAAAGTGTTTCGTGATCATGATTTTATTATCATCATGAATAAAACACTAGCGAGTCCAATACTAGAATATTGCTCCCCAGTATGGAATCCTATGTGTGAAAAATAAGTTGAGAAAACTAGGAGATGTTCAAAAATAATATATTTCAGGCTGAGGAGTGAGTTATTATACAATATGCAATAATGTGCGAGCTATGTAATAACATTCTCAACCGAGGTATAATAGTTATTTATTGTACTAGTGTGTTATGTTGAACCACGAGGCCGTCAGGCCGAGTGGTATAAATTCTCAAGTGACTTGGGAAACATAACACAGGAGTGGCATACAATGTTTTATCCAACAAGTGGAAGAAATCATTTTTTATGAGATAATAATTAATAAGTTTTGTGATCAAATCAAAGCTACTTGTGTCTCAATACACTGTATATGTCAGAATGACTTGACAGTGACTTTTTTACATTTTGGTCAAGGTAGGTTGTTTGTTTAGTTGCCACGGGCATAACACATTGTTGCAAATGTTTAAATAAATTTTGACACTTTTCAGTTTTCCCTGCAGTAGAAGAAACCTTTTTTGAAGAATAAAACGTATAGAAAATGGAGGGAATCGATGAAAATTACGTTCCTGAGGATATCCTTACGGAAGCGGAAGAAGCAGCGATGCAGATTTTGCCAGAAAAGTCCCGAGATGCTTACGACAAGGAGTTCGAAATGTTTGAGTCTTGGATGAATTCACGGAAAATAAAAGGTATCGACGAAAATTTTCTATTGGCTTATTTTTTACATTTGCAAAAAAAATTAGCCCCATCGTCGTTGTGGACCAAATACTCGATGCTTCGCTCGACTATTCACCTTTATAAAAAAAACCGACATATCGAAATATGGCAAACTAACGAGCTTTTTGAAAAGCAAATCAGAGGGATACAAACCAAAGAAGTCCAAGACATGAGAACGACCTGAAATAGAGAAGCTTTTGAACGAAGCTCCCGATGACGAGTACTTGTTGATGAAAGTGGCTTTGATAATGGGGATTAGCGGTGCTTGTAGATGCGATGAATCAGTCAATTTGAAAATAGAAAATATTGAAGACAAAGGGAAATATTTTCACATAGTTCTGCCAGACACTAAAACCAAGAAATCGAGAAGTTTCACCATACTTGAAGAAGGATTTCCAGTCAACCCGATCAATTTTTGTAAAAAATACATGTCTTTGAGACCAAAGAATGATAGTTCTAGCCACTTTTTTGTTTTCTACAAGAATGGGAGGTGTACCAGCCAGTGTGTGGGAATAAATACGTTATCGAAGATACCTTTAAGAATTGCAATGTTTTTGAAATTGGAGGAACCAGCGCTCTACACCGGTCACTGCCTGAGAAGGTCTTCGGCGACTCTTTTGGCCAATGCAGGGGCTAACATGACTACTTTGACTACTTTGAAGCGTCACGAAGGATGGAAGTCCTCGACGGTAGCAGAAGGATACCTAGAAGAATCGGTGCATGACAAAATACAAATTGCAGAAAAAATACAAGGTTCCAATGTGTCGGCGTCTTCCAGCACTATCAGCAGCTGTACCGATATGGGAGCGTCTGGTTCCAATGAACCAACTAATTTTACAATAACTTCAAATTCGAATAAACCGTTTGCCTTTTCCTTTAATTTCAATATCAATGTGAATTCTGCTTGAAATGGTAATAAATAAATAGAATTCTACTTTAAATATGAACGTGTGTTATTTGATAGTTCACTTAAATAAATAATATTTGTTCCACTACTGAAGAACTGAAATATCAGCATGTTCCATTGATCCCGAGAAATATCAACATAGAATATCAAAAAAATATATCGAGATCACAGTATTCATTGAAATGATTTGAAATATTCAAACCTCATGAACATCGCCAAAGCTATCGCTTCCGTCCGTGATGAATAATAATAATAATAATAATAATGTTTATTGACATAAATAAAAAATGTTTACACTCAGGTGAAATGCAATAAACATGGTTGAGTCACAGAAGTGTATAACAACTATGAGTTGTTATACTACTTGTGCGTGACTATATATGCTACTACACATTGAAATATTATTACAGAAAGAAATTATGAAGGTTTTTGTTAGTTGAGGAATAACATAATATATAAATTAACAAAATAAATATATGTAAATGAACGAACAATATAGATTACAGTTAAAAATAGGAATGACACTATCAATGATTATTGAATTAGAAAATATCTAAAAATATCTAAAATATATATAATAAATGTAATAAAATCTCTGAAACGAAAGTAAAATTATATAAAATAATCCAACAATAAATGTAGAATTTCAGTTCAAAAAACTAAGCTGAAATCATATAAAATAATCCAACAATTATGTCAGTTAAAAATGGATATATTCATTAAAATACATTCACCATGTTAAAATTGTGTTAATATACCTACATTCACTGAGTTTTTGTGGAAAAAAATAATAAAGACCAAACTAGCAAAATTGATGAGTAACTGAGACTTATGCATCATGACGAGACAAATATATATACATACATATATACACACATACATATACATACATGTATATATATACATACATATACATACATATATTGTTACCAATGGTATAAATTATGTTTCAATCATTAATACTTTTTTTGATTAACAAGTTCATGAAAAGGTGATCTCCCATTTTCCACAATCCACATTTTTACCTTTTTTTTGAATTTGGACATGTTATAGTAATTCTTCAGGTAATCCGGTACCAGGTATGTTGCATTCCGCTGACCTATGGTTTTGTTACAGCACGGTATTACGCTTTTATTTTTATTTCTTGTGTTATGACTGTAGTTTGGATGTTCTAAGATGATATTTCCTTTTTTGACATTTTTCAAAATATTCCAACAGAAGAGTTGTCTGATATCGAGAAAACTGGATTCTTTGAACAAGTTATCACTTGGGTAAGTGTGAACCTTATGATAAATAATTTTTATTATATATTTTTGTAAGACATTCAATTTTCCCAAATAATTATCACTTACTCCACCCCATCCCACTATACCGTATTGTAATTGCGATTCAACTAATGCAAAATATAATATTCTCAAATTTGGGGTATCCAGAAAATCTCTCATATATTTGAATTTGTATAGCATTCCCCTCAATTTTTTTACTATATTGTCAATTTGCAGGTTCCATCTCAAATGCCGGTCTATTTGGATGCCGAGATATTTCATCGACTTTCCTTCTGGTATTTCATAACTTTCTCCTATTTTTATAGGTCCCATATTTGGTAGTCCATTTGTGTAGGAACAGAAAGGCAAGTATTTAGTTTTTGTAAAATTCAGTGTTAATTTATTACCTCTAAACCATTTTTCTATTTTCAGAAAATCAGTTTCTACAAGATCCTTCAGTTCCGGCCATGTATTGGATTTATACAGTATGGCTGTATCGTCTGCAAAGCTCAGAATATTTCCTTGTGTTTTCATGTCGAGTAGGCCGTTAATATAGATAGTAAATAATAATGGTCCCAGTACAGTACCTTGTGGGACTCCATAGGAAACATTCTCGTATTGGCTGGTTTCACCATTGATGCTCACCCTCTGTTTTCTATCAGTCAGATAACTTTTAAGAATCCTATGAATATTTCCTCTTAGTCCATATGAGGATATTTTTTTCAATAATGTATTGTGGCAAACAGTGTCGAATGCTTTCGAAAGATCAACGAATATGCACAAGGTAGCCTTTTTTTTATCCAGTGCTTCATAAATATAGGATGATAAAGCGAGTATTGCATCTTCCGTCGATTTTCCTTCTCTGAATCCATATTGTTTATCCGAGAGAACTTGATGTTTGTTCAGAAAAGACAATATTCTTTTTTTCAATATCTTTTCTATGATTTTAGATATGTTAGAGATAAGTGATAGTGGCCTGTAATTCACCATTTCATATTTATCTCCATTTTTATACAGTGGTTTGATTAGTCCTGTTTTCAGGATTTTCGGAAAGTACCCTGTATCCAAACACCGATTTATTAAATGGGTCAGTGGGCCTTTGATTTCATTTACTATTTCTTTAAGAGTTTCAGATCGAATATCGTCATCACCCGGAGATTTTTTTGGTTTTAGTTGCAGTATTATCTCTTTGACTTCATTTTCATCAGTTGGGAATACGTACATAGTGCTGTCTACTATGTTTTCAGAATAATCAAAATCTGAAGGTTCCGTTATTTTCATTGCAAGATTTTCGCCTAATTTGCTATAATATTCATTGAATCTGTTGCAAATTTCTAATTGATCATGTATGATTACGTCATTGTTAAGTTTTATTCCTTTTATTTTTGTAATGTTTCCGGATTTGTTGCAGATTTCATTGACAGTTTTCCAGAGGCCTTTTGTACTGTTTTTATTTTTTTCTATTATTTGATTGGCATATATTTTCTTAGCTGCTAGTATCATCTTATTCAGGTGATTTTTAAGATGTTTGTATTCTTCCCAAAGCTCTATATTATCTGGATCTGTTCTCACTTTTTTATATAAATCATTTTTTCCATCAACAATTGCTATTATTTCAGGTGTTATCCATTTGGTTCTCGGGCGATTTTTTTTATTTACAGTCACAGTGGCAGTATTTTTTTCAATGTAGAATTTTAATATTTTAATAAATGCACCGGCCATTGACTCTATATCATCTTGATTGTATATATCGACCCATAGTTCATTCCCCAATTCCTGCCTGAGTTTATTATAATTGATAAATTTTCTGTTTTTTTTTTCGATTTGATTGGACTTTTGTTTCACCAGATTGAATGTCAAAGCAATGGGAAAGTGATCTGTTATTCCATTTTGTATAATATAGGATTTGAAATTAACACTTTCTTTAGATTTTATGAAATAATGGTCTATACAAGATCCACTACTAGGTCGTGTAACATCGTTTATATAAGATGTAAATCCATGTGCATTCATTATATTTTTATATTCTTCTGCATAGTCGTATTCCGATAATAAATCTATATTTATATCACCTGTGATTATTCGTATGTCACTGCTTTTCATTGTTTCTAAATATCTGATGATTTCTGTATTGAATTGTATGGGACAAGTGCTTGGAGATCTGTACACGGAAGTAATTATGATATCACATACCTCATTTTTTATATGTATTTGTAAAGCTTTGATTTCTCCAATATTTTGAATATTATAGGAATAATCGAGTGTATCTTTGATGAATACCACAACTCCGTCATTTTTATTTAAAGAGCCCTCATTATATAAAGTTTGGTAACCCTCCATATGGATGACTTCAATATCATTCACTATATATGTTTCCGTTAATATAATAAGATCCAGTTTCTCAGGAATTTTACTCAATAATATGGACAATTCATCCATATTTTTCATGATACTACGAATGTTCAGTTGGAATATTTTAAAATCATCATGGAGGTATTCAGTGAATTCAATAATATTACTAATTTGTTTTGCTACTACCGAATCATTTTCATATTCTCTTATATATGGATCCATCTCATATCTTTCCCTGTATTTCTTTTATTATTTATTGTCAAATGAATCAGAACAAAAACATTGTAATCAGCAACGAAAGAATTGTATACAAAATAAAAAAATAAAAAAATTCACAAGATGATAGCTATGCAGACTTCTGTATGGAATTTATCAGATGTGATTAGTACGGGAGGTTTGTTACCATAATATGTGATTGGAAATTTTATATGTTTGGTGGTTGGTTGCTTTTGGATGATATCAGTTGGGTTTCATTTAATTATACGATTTCTCAATTTTTCTTTTATAATAGAAGGATCTGTACCTGCGCTATTTTTCTTCTTGGGAGTTTCCTGGGTGAGTGTATTTTTTCTGTTCCTTAGTTTGGGGTTGTTTTCAGTTATATCACTTGTTTCGGGCACTGGATTCGTTTTTATTGTAATGGGTTCCTCTATGTTAGTCTCCTCAGTTATCGGAACGCTGGGTGTTTGTGGAGCACTGTTTGCCTTTATATTGTTCTTTTCTTCAATGGCCTCTAAATCTTCTACTGTGTAACCAATATCTTCAATAAATAGTCTGTTTCCTTTTATATAGCACTTCTCCGAGGAATTTTTGTATACTGACAAATATGCACGCAGTGATTTGTTTTCTCTCCTTTGTATTTCAGTCAGGTCGTTGACGATGAAAATGTTGGTCCCTCTCAGTTTCGAACAATTTTTCAAGATCATTTGTTTTTTCAATTGAGATACCAGTTCAACTTTCAACGGACTATTTACTGAACGCCCCAAACAGTAAAAGTTATTTATATCAGATTCTGCGAGACTTACATTTAAAAGTTCATTTATTGTATCACACAGGAAATGCAGTGTAATTTCTTGTGGATTTCTATTCAGACCAAAAATAAGGAAATTATTTTTCCTGTTATTTCTGTCCAGATATTCAACTTTCCTATTCAGGTCACTATTTTCCTTTTCCAAGTTCTTCAGTTTGTTCTTTAGTGACCCAATTTCCAATAATACTCTGGCTTCGGTGGCTTCAATTATATTTTTGAGTTCAGTTTTGCTTCTGATTATTTCTTCATATAATTGTTTGATTGTTATTTCTTTATTTTCTACCATTTTAGGAAATATTTTATGAGTGGTATGCACCTGTACTATAATTTTATGATTGTTGTCGATTCTATATAGCTTACTGGATAAAGTTCTTGGTTTACCACTTGTGCATTATCAAAGTTCAATTTTTGACGATCAATTCACACTATTTCATCACTTGCACTAAACAATGATTTTTAGATTTTATTTCACAATGTATACACAATTTATTCTCAGTTTTTATTGAGCGTACACTTCAATGTCTTGACTGTTGATACCAAGCATTGGTGTCAAATATCTCGGATGTTTGAAGATACTTTGGAATATAATATGAATAGTTATTTGTTTAACTAGGCAGCAAAGTAGTAGATTGAATCGTATGAGTCTTTGAACATAGGTATTCTCTGAGTTGATGTTCATCTCTGATCAGCACATGATAGTGACATCTCAGCTCACGTATGGTTTTTGAGATTTCTAGAATTGGTGATTATTCATAACTCGAAACATTTTCCATAATCGTAGAAATCGCTTCAGGCTGTTGCTTCAGGCTGTGAATTTCGCAATCGTATTTATATTTCTTTTACGTTTCGGTTCATGATGAATGTTTTGGTTGTATAGGCATCGGTTCCTACATGTGTATACTACATTATTCAACTAGGTCCCTGAAATGTCCTCGTAAAGCTCCTCGTAAGAGAAATCCTTTGAATCATGGCTATTTCTCAGCTTATTATCAAGAACTTATTATCAATCTCACTATGATATCAATCTCGATTTTCATAATCTATAGAACGTCTTTTTTGAGAATAGATCTCGTCGATATATTGTTTTCATGTGAAATCTTGTCAAATGAAATCTCGTACATTCTGATATACATATGTAGTACCAGTCATTCCATGAGTTAGTTATAGAATATCTCACAACTTGTTACCTGTTCACGAGATTTTGTGTTATCCTCCTATAGGACGAACCTCTCCATGGTTCATCATCTGTATGACCTTGTGTATTGAATGAATCGATGAATATGAGTTTCATTTGTTATTATATTTGTTATATGATTCATCTTTCAGTTTGATCATTTATCCAATAGAAGTCGTGATATAGGGTCTATATTGTCTTCCTAGTGAAACAGTTTTGAATGCATGAATTGAATGCATGTAGATATGTTGAAGAATATGTGAAATCATTTTTCGGTGGTTTCATACACTTGAAATCTGATACACGAAAGATCAATCTGTAGTCGATCACTTCGAACATATCTCAGGTCATGAATGAGTACTACTATGCTGTTCAAGTTCGATGATTTCCATTCACATTTTCCACTGCTCTATCGGCAAGGCTTTCTGCTTCATGCCTCATGTTATGGACTCGATACTGTAGGATGAACGGCCTCTTCAAAAACAACATCTATCGAATATCTTTCCTCAACACGGAAGTAGATATTCTATTATCATGTTCTGCTGCCACGCCAGACATTAGTCAGTTCTGCATGATCAATTGTAGACAGATCGGTCACCTGATTTTTTTTATCGGCTTCAACCAGTGATTTCACATTCATATCGGAAAAAACTGCATTTGAGTAAGAAGTGAAATAAATATTAAATACTAGAATGAAAGAAATCTGGTGGAATATCACATGCTATCACAGATTTCGTATCACGTTTCAAGTTTTGAGTATCACAGACTATATATCTATATATCTTTTCAATCAGAGTATGATACCGGTTTGTTGTCCTGCTCTGTCGAAGTAAGGCCATTGAGTAATGATATGTTCCACAATGAGTCGTTCATCACAGGAGGACATCTAGGTTGTATTTTTTCTTTTGAACATGTTCGTCATATGGGTATGTCCTTCGATCATTGAACAGAATAGATAAGTAATCCACACCCCTGGCAATACAGTTTGTTTGGAAGCAACATCTATAGTATCTATCTTTGTCTAAACATGGATAGCAGAACCTGATTCTCCCAGCACCAGTGCCGTGTTGTCGGTGGGAGTCGAATTTATTATTAATTCATGATGAAACCAAATTGAAAATCCGTAACAATTTCAGTGGTACTTTTTAGCATTTCTTGGTGGGAAAATGAACATCTTTATACTTCCTTCACATTGTTACGAGAAATTCGAATACATACAATCCTATGGTGATTTTTGTAACTTGCTTGTAATCAATGAACTTATTATGACCACGTCACAAGAAAAGTTCAATTCTCAACGGCATAAGAAACAATATACTTACTATTCAGTATACAGTTGTCTACTTGAACTTTATCATAAATAACGTTCAATTTCAATAATGAAAATTTATATCTTTGGCGATCAGTGACAGTGCATGTAAGTATATTTACGATTTCAAAGTTCAGTACCTGCTAGTGGAAATAATTTTAAAAAAAGTGAAAGACTCTTTTTCAAGGCAAATAGATATGATTGCATATTTGAATGTAATTTTCAAATCTGAAGATGAAACTAGTTTATATCATTTCACGATATCGTCAAAAATGAAGGAGGTTTCATCTTGAGCAGAATTCATATATTTTGACGCAAAAAATTGATGTCTGATTATTTCATTTCATGTAGATAGATGAGAATCGATAATGAATATGTGTTGACAAGTATTATGATGAAATTTTATATCAACAATAAAATCATGTAAGATGTAGCAAATAGCAGTGTTTCTTATTTAAAACAGGACTGAAATGAAAAACAACCATGGATAATCACACAAATAATTTATTGATTTTTGAATAGGATTGTTTTTGTTAACATACTTCTTACTCTAACTTCCGTTGAATCTTTCGATTTATTCGCCTCATGATGCCTCACAGTGAAATATCTTTCCAAATTAGTTTGACTAGTTCCAAAAACAGTCAACGGTAAATTTCTCATTGTTGTGTGTAGAAGAAGTATAGAAATATCCTTATATTTTTTATCAAAAATATTAATTGAGTTCATCATTATTCTCAGTGATTTTTCAGCAGCTTCGCATATTTTGACTACAAATAAGGAAGCATTCATCAGTGCTACATATTTTACCACAAGACACTGTCGCAGCTGACCTATGGGTATAATATATATAATCTAATCAATTCATTTTTATCCATTCCATTTGGGAAATGCTTTGAAATCTCGAATGATACGACAATGGTAACTCACCTATGAAATGACGTGTTTTGATCGCCGGTTCAAATCGTCTTTAACACACCTCACAACGTCTCACCATTATATCAAATCACCAAAACAGGAAATAAACTGAGTTTCTGATGAATTCTGAGTACACAAAACTGGACACAAGTTGAATAATATCGATAAATCAAAACGTAAATAATGACAGATACCAAACAAAGCAATAATCGCCGTCGACTGTCAATATCAAATTGTGGTGTTGCAACGTTGAGCAAAAAGTATTCACGATACCCATGCTGGTCCTCGAGCCCCCAAGAGAGTAAAATTGCTAAGTCTCAGAATAATGTAGCAATCTTCTATCAATCAGAACTGATTCATAATCGTCATGACCCAAATTTATTATTATATTTGTGCATTGAACTACATGAATTCATAAGGGACTTTAAATATTATGGACTATTCATCACTTTTTGATGATTGGATATGACAACACTGGCGATGATTGGGTACTAATATTATGATAATTCTGGAAATTCATGTTAGCATCAGAATATTTGTTTTGTGATCCTTCTAGTGGGTTTGTTGTTCGGAGGGTATGTCCTAGTCTTAATCGAGATATCACGAAATGCTCTCTCCTAGAGAGACTATATAGACGTGTCCGAGGTTTCTCTCAATTTGGATACTATAGTGTTCCATTTCATTTGCCACAGCTTAGTCATCTGATTTATTATACTTTTTGTTTCAGGATTGAACGATTTACAAACACTATTCTTGGCATGTTTAGCGACGTTGATCTTTTTGGCGGTAACTGTTTTCGCCGTTCTCGGAATTAGGTCAGTAAATATTGTAATTGCTGTTGTCTTGTTCAATACATAGATCCATCAATATTAATTGGGAGCTGAAAAATGACTCCATCGAAATGCCACCAGAAGAAATAAATTGTATACCGAGAATAGAGCAATTTCATGATCAATATTTTTGCCGATATAGAAACGCAATATTCATTGTTTTTGAGCTTCCGGAACTATTTTCCAAAGAAAAGTAACTGCACAATCATCAATTGTCGAGTTTTTATCCACATTGAACTTCACTGGAACAACATTCGATAGCACATATTGTTCGGTTCTCGACTTGTTAGTTCCCACTGTTGAACAGCAACAGAACGAATATATTAGACATTCTCAAGACACCACTGCCATCAAATATAGTATTATGCACTCATCAATATGACGTTATAATGACGTCATATACTCGTTATTTGATCTGACTGACCAAATATGTCGATTGCTAACAATCCATTATTTCTGACTGTCTAATATGATCTTCCTTCTCAGGATGATATGGAGGAACTACCAGAGAACAAAGGAGAGTACCAGATACGATGGAATACTCCATAGAGAAGTGACGGCGGAATCTAATCCAAGGCCGTTACATTCGCATCTTCTCGAAACTGATGAGGTAGGATCTCATAGTTCAACTTTGAATAATTGCATTTCCTTCACTATTATGTCAGCTGTCATCACGACCTTCTTCGAATAATTGGAGTCGTCATTCGCATCTTCTCGAAACTGATGAGGTAGGATCTCATAGTTCAACTTTGAATAATTGCACTTCCTTCACTATTATGTCAGCTGTCATCACGACCTTCTTCGAATAATTGGAGTCGTCTTCAGATTATTCCATAGGAAATCATGGACAATTAGGGCCGCAAAGTTGGAGATGATCAGTCAATACGAATAGGAATACTATGGTTGAGTGGGAGTTGCTTTTGCTTCTTCAGATGCCTGATCATACTATGAATATTATTATGTAGTTCTATGTTCACCGAATGAGTTCATTTATCATTGTTGATGAATGTAAAGAAGTAGTGGATATGTTATTTCATATCTCGGAGTGATCAATCGAGTATCAAAAGTCAGTTGCAATTTATTGTAGTGTGAGTTGACTCAGAACTTGCCTAGGGCTGCTCAGATGTCTCCTCAGAATGGCACCATGAAGAATTTCGCGACTGAGATGCAGGGCAAGAATATATTCGTGGTTTAGAAGAGTCTGTACAAAGAAAAAACCGCATGAAATTATGGATGAAAATATCGACACTCCGACTTTCAACAGAGTCAGAAAAGTTCAGCTAGAATAATAGTAGGACTCATTGCAAGACAACTAGCAGGCATATAGTATACCCGAACAATTGAGCATTCCGAATACGGCGTATGTTTGTGAATTATGGCGGAAGCATTCACATTTTGTGACTCCACCAATTCATCGAAAATAAAATCGTATCCTGCTCCATTTATCGTGTTGAAGATATATCACTCGTCGGTCATTTCAATAAGAATCAAAGTATCTATCAATATATCGGATATAAGTGAATCCAAATTGTAAGATGAGCCTTATTACACATAATTTCCAAATTGTAGCGCTTCCACCATTATGTGGAATGCTTGGGAATTGAACTATTACAATTTTTATATCGAGAGACATCGGACCTTCTCAATATTTCATTGTTCGGATGATTGGAGTTATTTTGGATTTCTTCTCATTTGGATTACATTGCTGGAATAATCAGCAAGATGTACCAGGTCATGTGAGTGGAAGTACTATAGAAGAGAACATGCTTCAAATGGTAGAATGAAAGAATGAATCAACCTATAATTAGAACTGGAAATGGAATTATAAGATGAGATAATTGAGAGTTTGGAGAAGATAATGGAATGATTGAGTGGAAGAGAGGATAAGAATCGTGAATTACAATGATTATTTCATCGATATGATGCTTCACGTATAAAATTATATGACTGCAATAATCATTCGAGTAAGTGACGAAAGCTATCATGAATTGAATTTATTTCTCAAATATTTGGAAAAATCCTCCGTGGAATGGGTACGATATATGAGAAAGGACCCATAAAAACACACGCGAGATCTATCATAATAATAGTCGGCCATATTCTTCACCAATGTTACATCCACGAATTAGTTCAATCAAATTGAGAATTCATTTATCAAAAAAATTATGAAATTCATGAATTCTGTTGGCTAGATACTGTCAGATGAATCAATGGTTCCGTGCCTGATAGAGGAAAGCTGATTGTTGTTGTAGAAAAAATATAGATACGAATTGAAATTATTTCTAACAAGCTCATTCACTGTCTTTCACTAGATGAGTATGTATTTCGATAATGATTGGCGTCTAAGGATATGGTATCTGATTTCACCTCCGAAATATCCCAAACCATTCATTCGCGTTGTTCTCATGATGTAATCCTCTGATATCATCCTTGAAAGTCTGAGCCTTAATGGAATTGAATAATTTTATCTTGACCCAATTGCATTTGGGAGACATACTGTTCAAACTTGAGTGGAGACGATAACTCATAGAAAACTTTGGAGCAAGTATTTCGATCATAAGTGAACTTCATGTTGGCTATCTAACATCTAACTTCACTATAAATCTTGATAATATCCCTACTGGAACTGGTGTGGCATGAGTAATGATGTTACGTCAGCATCTCATATTTTAAGTTACAGCTAGCAGGCAATTGCGATTCATTCCTGAATGATGCCAATAGATTGTCTAATTCATAGGCACGGTTGGCATTCTCTCATCCAAATCAATTCTGATGTAATTTTTATTCCACAAGAAAAAACTTTCAACAATAATCAGAATGAAATTACGTTATTCTTCTTTTTATATGATTTTCATTTTTATAACCCGAACAAAATCCCAATTACATAGATGATCGAAAGATCTCATAATTGTTCTCAAAGGCAATTTGCATAGTTTGTGAAATAAACTATGTTCCATGAACTGTGATCTGTTGGTTTCAATTAACGTCAATGAGAGATAATGCTAGGAAGAAATCATTCAGTATCTGTTGATATTACAGGGTTTGGATGTTGGGATTTTTGGTTGAATGAAACGAATTGCTCAGGGTCGTTTATTCAAAGATGACCGTACATCAGACCACCACCGCTCGGGCTCGTCGTTCGGATTTGGTCAAAAATTATTCTGACAAGTGACAAACAAATTGTGATCACAAAAAATATGGAAATAATTTGATATTGAACTGACGATTTTATTTATTCCATCCCATTCCATTTATGCTGAAGACACATGAAAATACTGAATATGCATATCAGGAATACAATGTTGGCAAATCAACTCCTGCGCAAGGACCTATATGTATACACAACTGGCAAATCTATAGAAACAGCACTTCACCAACTGGTAGATAAGGTGGACACTGCACTGAAAAATTAAAGTCGGGATCCCGAGATTGAAGTAGGGATCCCGAGATTAAAGTCAGGATTCAGAAAAATAGAGAGTGTGGCCCTTCAGCGCCTTCGTAGGTTTCATCCTATTCAAAGAAACAGATTTGACATTTTCATTAACGTTTTATTGTAAAGGTTTCTTCAGATCAACTCATATGGAGATTGAAGAGATGAAATTTGTCATTTCTCACAAATACATGACTGCATGTTTTCATGCAGATCATCATGGATGAAAATATTTGATCTCGAGCATCTTGGAGTTGTCATCTGGATTGTTTTGAAAGTTCCTCTGAGTTGGGTAACTTAATCAGATGGATCTGGAACTGATGATGAGAATGAAGTGAAAATCTCTCCAGGTACATGAATAGTTCGACCATAGACCAATTCAGCAGATGAACATTTGAAGTCATCTTTCACGCTAGTACGAAAAATATGTGGTGGATATTCATAATTGTTTTATCGAGATATATCCACTACAGGCCTTGAATACAGTTAATAAGTAGTAATCCAAATCAATCATTGTAGCTTTCATCCGAAGAAGGAAGATATATGACTTGGGTTCTCTCACCCTCAATCGGATCTACATCCAGCTTTCGGAGGAAGTTGAAATTTTCAAAGAAATCGTCCGAACTATTTCCGTGCTAATTATCCATCCAACTCTTTCATAAACTTATACCCACCCGTATTATTATGTTTGAAGTTACTTATTGGATTGGTACCTGTGGACCAACTCTGAGGCTAAATTGGCTGTCTCAATTTGTATTCCTCTGCAGTGTCCGCCATAAAGTTTATCACATGGAATGCATTGCAAGTACTTTTACAAGATATACCGAACACAGTTTCTCTTATCATCCTTCAAACTCGCAAAATCAAGTTTCGCTACCTGTTGAGGCAACTCAATTCGAAACATATTATCGACAGCATATTTTCCCATGCAAGCCAATCAATAAAAATATTCCACTCAATATATACAGGGTTTCTCTGAATTTTTGAACCTCAGGGTTGTTCAACATTTTCTTCCATTCTGAAATGTTCTCAAAATCATAGCAGTTCCGGTTATTCCAGAAATTCCCAAACATCAGGTATACTATTTCATTTTTGGATTCCTTAAGAAAATACATGATGAGTTCCATCAGGTTTACCTATACCAATGTTGCACTGTTCTTTAGATAGCTCGATTCTTTTGAGATTGTGCAAGGATGTAGCCTCATTTTAAAAACTGAGCCTCTCACTTTCTCCTGACTGAACTATCATTGTTTCCTTATACGCTTCCATTATTTCTTGTAATATGTTCCGATATATTTATTTCTCTATTTGTTATTGGGTTTTTGTTGATGAGTTGATGAGTGAATTGTGTTCCTGTTTCCTTTCATCGAATTCTGATCGGAGTGAATTTTCTCTGTTTTAGTCATATTCATTTCATTTCGAAGGCGAAACGAAAGGAGTTTCTTGCTTTCTGCTGAGAAGCACATCGGAATAGAAGATATGGAATAGCAAAGATACCTTTGTGTTCTTATTGAAATAAGGAAGTTGATGACGATATCCGGTATGCCCGAAGGTTATATGACCTTGAGAATATAAAATAAACGAGAATGTTGACTAACCCTGAATTCTCATTCTAACTCACGGTTTCCATGAGAAATCTTGTATATGAAACCACTCACAAATAGTTATTCATTTAGTTACCATCACCATGCCTGCTGGAAATCCATGAGAATTGAAATTCTTCCGGAACCCTCCCTGAGACATTCACTGTCACCAAGATCAAACATGAATGAAGAGTGACGCCGATAAAATCCACAACTTTTTGATAAAAAATCTGGTTCAATTGAAGCGATGGATACACAAACTTTCATGATAAGTATTCAATCAATGCTTGAGGCAAGTTGCTTTCACTCTATGCAAGAAAAGATAACATTTAAATTCCTTACATATGTTAATAATTTCATGTAGTGAATGTTTGTTTGTCGACTTCTGTAGAATCCCATTCGATGTGTCATCTGTCCAAGATGAATGAACAAAAAATTCACGATGGGAAAATAAATGATATATATCATTGTGTGCGTGGTACGGAGAATTGTCAAAAAACAAACCATTAAAAGTTATTCGATACAAGAGGTACCTAGGTGCAATGAATGCATCGTCATTTGCCGAGTATACGATGCAGGAACCATGATGAATCGAAGTGATGCTCATCGGATATTTGGGAGGAGTGAACGGCCGGCCAAAGACCCTGCATTGCGACTGATCATGTATACACTATACATTGGGAAGACTGCTGCATTCTGCAACAGCCAAAAGTGCTATCGAAGCGGGTTAGACATAGTCAACTCGTTTATAGCTATCGATTCATCACAATTTGCGAAGAACATGAGATATTTTGTTATCTAGAAGAATAACGAAATATAGTAGGTTGAGTAATGAGTACGAGAAAGACATCGGCGAAAAATTGTGTAATAGATAGATAATCAGTTAATCACCAACACACCAAGAAATTGAACGATCATTACCATGTTACAAATGACGAGGAAGATACTATACGCTTTTGGAATTCAAAAATATTTTCCTCTATTATTCGACGCATTGTACGGTATATGTTTGAATGAATGATGAATGTTCTTTTTCCAGAATATAGAAAATGAGCATTTTGCACTTATGTATGTCCACACACATAACCAAATCAGTTTGGTGTATTTTTGCACTGGCGATGGTCATTTTGTCATACTTTTCGTCGATTGAAACGATCCATTCACACTCACAATAGTGGGGAAAATCACCAACATAAGAAACAGATATCGTCAAATACTTAATGTTTTCAACTATTCATGGAGAAGAGTATCATATATGAGCGTGGACATACTGTGAATGAAAATAAACTTTTACAGCCATTTGTTGATTGGGTACTAATATTGTGTATCATAGTGTTATCAGTGGAAATCTAGATATATGGTTGGGTTACGTTAGGTTAGGTTAGGTTAGGTAAGGTTAGGTCAGTTCAGGTAAGGTAATGTAGATCTTCTCTATGCGGCAATCATCGAATCCGAATGTCGTTTTTTGATTGAGTGTGAATATTTACTCTACAAAAACCGTAGCGACAACCTGTATCTGGATGGCAAATATCATCGAAACTCATACTTTAATTCAGACCTGTGTTTTGAATGGATGGAATCAAGCTGATTATTTAATTTTCCATCCATACAACATCGTTCGTTGATGATATTATAACCAAGGTTATTCGAATTCACTACAAACATCAGAAACAAGTTAAGCTGAATTGGAACGAACTGCACGATTTCAAAATCATTCAATTCATGGAACGAACCCTGTTATACTTGGATGAATCTGAATTTTTGAATTCTCAGTTCAATATTCTTCTAATTGTGCCACTGGAAGAATCAAGCCACGATCGAAAATAAATAGTATTGCCAAATACTATTGCCAATAGTGTCAATTCAAAAATCAAACCTTTCAACGGAATGGTCTACCTGAAATTTCCATTAGAAATATAGGTGACTTCATTCGGAAATCACCAATGTAATTCTCAGGTATAATTTCGCGAAGTAGGACTGCAAAAATCGATACGCTTCAGAGGAAAAATTAAGTAGGGAGGATAACTGACAAATAAATTCATTGAGACATTGTGGCTGATGCATATATTATGAACGAAAGGTAGCGAACATTTCATATGTGATTTGGACTTCATCCATTGTCCACCTCAAGAATATCGATAAAAATTATCCATTCATCACTCAGCTCAATGTCGAATGAGTAAGTATACTTTCAACAATCATGAAGATTATATCTTGAACCCAAACAGTTCGATTCGTTGATCATATTAATAAGGGAATAACAAAAAATCAGGCTAACCATTATTCAGCAGCGGCAGCATCTATTCATTGACTATGAAGGATCGTAGTCTCATTATTTCCAACGTGAATTCATAAATGATTTGGGCCTCAGTCAAAGTGATGTTGGTGAGAGTATCTCTCAGTGAGGTAATCTAGGAAGGCAAGTGAGGTATTCTAGGAAGCGGCAGTCAGGATGAGGCAGGTGAAAAATAAATGTTCCAATGACTGGAGTAATTGTAAGTTACAAAGCGTACATAGTTCAGTTAGATCAACATAGTGGTATATCTATATAAATACGATATATCTATTCTTCCGTTGGCCCATCAAATGATTCACTTCGAAGATTCACAATTTGTGCTATAAATTGTTCGACTAACTAAATTCGATCATTCAATCTAATGTTTCATGCAGAAGAATCCTATTTGCATTCGTTCATCTGCATTCAGCATCTGAGAATCGAATGTTAGTAACGCCAATGCTTTTAGGGTCAAGTACCCCAAAATTTAGTTCTGCACTATGGCGATTGCATTTCGGGGAGTGGAAAGGTCCAAACCGCACGAAATAATACGATATCGTGACGGCCATTGCCTTCTCTTTCCATCTAGAAACTTTCGAAGAATTTCTTTTCAATATCTACTCTGTCGACATCGCTGTAGTTGATTCACTCGCATGACCGCCCAAAGAGAAAACAATATTAGATGGTGGGTGCAATTCACGCACATTTTTTCCACGAGGGAATTATAATAAATAAATCACCCAGTGAGTTATTCAGTGAGCAAAAATGGAGTAGTTTTTTTGTAATCGCGTAACCAAAAAGTACAATTCATTTTTCCTAATGCTTGTGTGGGATTTTTTCTCTTCGTTTCCACCGATGTTCGGTGTCATTTGTGAAATAAAAAAAGAAATTTTAATGATTATCTCAATATATTTGTAGTAACGACAGATATATGATCTGCCCCGAAATGCCACTGCGCTTGGAATTCCACCCTCAGATGCCTAAAAGAGAAATTATCTATACGTCAGTGACACCTTGTTTCCGAAAAAATGTTGGGAGAAATAATATATTCGATGAATATCAAACTACTTATCTTGATGGAGTAGAATTTTCGGGGACGAATCTGCACCCGTTTTCTACACAATGATTGAATAATGTTGATCTCCGTGAAGTTCAGTTTTTTTTTTTCGACACTTCGAAGTGACAGTTGAGTCAAATACTAACATCACGAACTTTACGAAGATTATCATTATTCGATCATTTTGTTGAAAACGGGCGCAGATTGGTTCCCGAAACATCCACTACATCCATAGGAATTTCGATATTCATTGAATATATTTGTCTTTTAAACATTTATTCAGAAGCAAGGTGTTACTGACAAATAGAGAATTCCTCTTTGAGCTATCTGAGGGTTGAATTACAAGCGCAGTGACATTTTGTGGCTGATCATATATTTGTCCTTGCTACAAATATATTGGGGGAGAAAATCCCAAACGAAAAGTAGAAAAACGAATACACCACCTCCTCGAATAACTTACAAACAATATTCAAGAAGTGAATGATTGTATTCTTTAAATAAGGCAGTTATATGAACGTATTTTTCAATCAATTTCGATTAGATGATTTCGAAGTTTTTTCAGAATGAAATTGTAATAGTTCGGGATGAGACAGGAGTTCGCATGAAAAATCGATTTCAAATATCGTGAATGGCGTAGCACGTTCGTACAAACCGGATGTTGGCATTCCTGATTTCAAATCGAACGACTAATTTTATCACATTTTAACATTCGCCATATCATTTTGGATATGCCTTTCATGGGTGTACATGAGTGTAGGTCATTTAATTTCATCCACTCTTTCATCAACTCTTAACATTCGAAAATCGCTATTATTGAACCAGGTGTCAACGAATTCTTTAGTGAACCCAGGTTTCCAGAGTTTCGAGGGTATTAATGAGATCAAAACTTGGCAGGGATTTTGGATTCAATAACTGAATTTTTCATATTACATTATATTCAATCACGGATTCTGAGTACGACTAGTTTTGAGACGAATTGTTACGTTCAACCTATTTTTATCTAGATCGCACCACTTCTTTCTCTTCTGGAATTTGTTTTGGCTGTGTATACGTAACCACTTCAATGTGAGAATATTCAATTTGAACTGGCAATTTGAACTTGATATTTTCATACGAAATACAATATTGTGACAGTGAAGAAAGATGCCGGTGCCCCCAACGTATATTTGAGAGAGGAGATAGCGTCATGAAAAGTCATATGTAAATAAATCAAAATATAATCCAATGGCTGTGGAGAAGAACAGAAGATTACATAGTTCACCGAGTTCCATCAGCATCCAGAATTACTTGAAAAATCAATTTATATCACTTCTGGGAGCTGGCAACCCTGGCCAAAGAAATTGAGAGAACTGGTTATCAGACATTTTTAAGATTGGAATAATCACAATAATCAATATTCAGGTAGCCTTTGTTGCCATCGCCAATAAAAAGGCCAGGACTGGAACAATATGTATTCAGAAATTGGCGCCTCATTTCACCATATCGATAATTCAATATCGAATAGCAATCTTGGATTTAACTCTGAAAGAACAGCGATGGAATTATATGGTTATATCCCGACATCTTCACAATCGAAGGCTTCCGTAGAAACTTGAGGCAACAAAAATGTCCTTGATAATGAGAGAATTTCAAATCATTAGTGCTTTCTAATTGTGGAAGAGTCGCGTCGTGGGAGGGCTTTGAGCTATCCAAATATTCAGGCTATTTCAAAATCTTTGTTCAATTTTCAATATATTGTTGATGAATTGAGGTAATCTTCATGATTGTATCCTGAACAAAATATTATCGAAATAATGTTTCGCCACGCTGAATCGTCAAATTAATAATATTTTCTGTTCGTTGGTGCTTCATCAAAACTTGTCCCGTCGATTTTCCCTACTTTGAACTCATCAATTTCTGATAGTTTTGAACTCTCGAATAACCAAAAATTTCCAAATTTCCACCAAATATGTTCATTTTAGATATATGGATATAGGCACAAAGTCCTCGTATTTCCCAAACTCACTCCAGATATAGTAATATTTTGCGCCTATTTCTGAGTACCCTATATGAGTCTTTCGAAAAGTTCAAGAAAGCTGTGGGTCTTACTTGGGCCAGACATTTCCGGATTTTTTCTTGGCCGGACTCTTCAGAATATAAAAATATTTTTCATAGGTGCAAGGCTGCACCAAAAATTTCGAAAAACCAGAACATGCCCTCGAGAAATATGATGGTCTAGATGAAGTTATATTGAATTCCTTCGGCAATACAATAATATGTAAGATGTTTCATTTGAATTAACGAAGTTGGTGTCCACTTCCAGTTTGACCGGGAGTGACAGAAAACAGAGACAGAGACGTCTTCAAGGATCATATGCACATCGCTTTGCTGATCATAACATGATCAAATATTCCTTCAATATCGCATCAACTCGTTCAAATTATGAGAATGAAACAATTAGTCATACATGCCCCTTCAAGAACCAGAAAAACGCTGTATTATTATTCGTACACTTCATTTACATGTTAATCCGATACGTTTGTATTCAGTATTTTTTTTTTGGTGACCATTATTATGCATAAATACAATAATGATTATACAATGCTCCAAATACAAACTGGATTTGCAAATAATGACCTCGAATTCTAAAATAACCATGCATTCAATTATGAAAACCATAAATGTTATCGAAATCAATTAATTTGACGTTTTAGATATAGCTATCCCACATTTTTAATACCGAGTGACTAAGTTGGATAAACAGGGTTTGTCGAAACGATTCCATCGAAACCTAGATAATATAGATCATATAATAATTCTTGAAGTTTTTTCATTCAAAAGTCGTAGGTTCGACAATAAGCTATAGGATCATCCTAATGTTTCCAACTATTGTAAGTGTGATGAAATTCGATTCGTTATCATTGGGATCTCGTGAACCGTGAGAGATGGAAAGTGGGCCAACTCGGTTGCGCACCCAGAGTAGGGGGAATAGGGCTGCAGCTCCCTCTGAGATCAATGATAGTTACAAATAATTGATCTTCTTCTATCGTAGAATTCGATCATCTTATGACAGGAAATAAGCTTACCTACTAATATAACGAATAGAGATCGCCCACCTTCCTACGATGTCCTAGAGAGTTCAATGAATTTGTGAGAATAGTATCACCGACTAGGCGAACAGCTTCTTACTGAATAGAGTATCTAAAACCTTGAGCACTTGTTTGCGAGCTGAGCTCCAAACATGTGAACAGTACTCCAGAATAGGTCGTACTTCTTCGCGATAAACAGAGAGGCAAATTATTGTGAAGCATTTTCCGCAATGATCCTCATATGATCGTGCCATAGTGGTATCTGACATCATCGTACTGGGCATTATGTGATCTGTTTTTCAGGTGAAGATGCAACCTTGAGTTTTCGTTGCATTGAATTCTACTAGATTTTCAGATCCTAATTCCAGAATTATTGCCATTATATGGTCAGACTATCATCATCAGGTCATTGTTTTAATCATAGACCTGTTTCCGTCTCGCACTTCTGGTCTCATTGGGAGATATTCCGGCTCTAGATGGGAAGGCGATTTATCATCATCATCCGCTATGGACTGGACACGTCCCAAAAATTTTCGATGTAGAGCAAGAACAAAGTTGAGGCCAAGAGTCTTGGGGAATACCAGTATTGATAGGCATCAGATAGACATAGTTGGACATTCCATATTTTTCAGGAAAACATGTGTGAAGAATTGTCGACATATCCATTGCGAAAAGCAATTTTTGACACGCCCATCACATTTCCGAGATGATCCATTTGATGATAAATTTGGATTTGGATAATAGGTGAATATACGTTTTGAATTATATTTCGGTTTATGTGTAGGAATTTCGTATCAGTAAGTATATTTAATGAGTAACTAGTGTAAAGAGTAACATATTTCCCAAGAGTATAGATATTTAGAATGAGCGGTGAGTGCAGATATGTAACGAGGGACTGAAATGAACTTGCTCAACTTTTCCTACGACCATAAATATTTCACCTATGTGCATCATTTTCTTTGTCCGTTGTTAACAGCTAGTTATCAACAAAAACTACAGCAGTCAGTAACGAGAAAACCCAAGCGGTGACCCGTTAGATGGTTTGATGATTCGATGAAAATAGATGTGTGCGGATATAAATTATTTCAATTTCAGCTGTTATCTTTGATATCCAGCTTCACTCAACTGACTCAACTGTGTTATATCATTGTCATGTATTCGCAGTATGTTTTTGATGTTGTTATGCATAATGAAATGAAAGATTAGGGAGCTTCGAGAGCGCTTAGTTAGAGTATCAATATTCATGAAATTTCAAAATATTGAAACATTCGAAAACAAAGAATTTTGGAATGGATAATTGGAAAGAAATATTCAAAAGGTTGATCTTGACTTCTTCTTGGTTTCTTATTCCAACTTTCTTTGATTTTTCGAATGTATTTTCACCTCACATTCCCGTAAATATTTATATCCTTACTGAGTTCATGCATTACTAATATGAAGGAATCGCAATGTACCCTTTTGACTGACTATAAAGTACACATCGATATGCTGAAGGCACTCAAATGCAGAAATTGAATGGTATATACAAAATCAAAATTATTAATTTCTGATCTGATATCAAAAAGTTGCATTCTTGTGGTCAATTGGGAGAATTTTACCAATTATTGAAGAAGTTGAAAACCTTAACATATACCAAATATGGTCATTATCTTTGTGGAAGAACCCCATTACACGTTTTTTAGACCCCATATATCCCAATAGAAGCAACATGAAACTCATTTGTGACAGTTTGATACTTTCAAAACTTGCTTATTGCGATTGCATTTACCATTATTGAATCGATATCAAATCAGATTACATAGAATTCAGAACTCTTCTCTACGATTCGCAGTCGGAATAAAAAAACACCAAAAACTCAATTTGTCATCATATAATTCATATACTTTTGTTCATATAATTCTGAGAACCAACAATCCGCCCTACTTGAGGAATACATTGATGAGTGCATATCGAAAATATCACATGTTCTGGCTAAGAATGTGGGATGTGGTTTCTTAGCTCATTAATATGAACATATATGAGTCAAACTTCTTTTTTTTCCAGCTTTTTTGTGGGGTTTTCTCTCCTCGTTTCTGAAGAATGAAGTAGAAGTTATTGAAAATTATTTCAATATATTTGTAGTAGGGACAGATTTGTGATCTGCCCCGAAATGTCATTGCGCTTGAAATTCAACCTTTAGAGACCAAAACGAGGATTATCTATTTCTCAGTGCCACCTTGGTTTTTGAAGAATTTGGAAACATGAAAATATTGTATGAGAATGGAAAACTTCTAGTTATCTGGTAGTAGATCACAAATATGTCCTCACTACGAATATGAAATTGAATCCTATGCAAATTTTTCAATTGATTCTTTTCGATATTTGACCCCACTTTTTGACATATTCATTTTTTTCAATGTACCGCCATACCAGTGATCACGCGACATGTGTCAGAATCGTTTTTCAGTTGGCCGGACATGCATGAAGATCTCCGAAAAAGAAAATTCAATACTTCAATAATGAACTTTCTCCCGATATGTTACGGACTTCATGGATGATATTGTATATTATATCATTCCACATGGAAACATTCTGAGGTATCAAATACAAAGATATCTAATCGTTTTGCGATTTCACAATGAAGCCAATATTGTGAGATCAATAAATGAATTTTTATCTTCCATCGGAAGAATGTGATTGAAAAACATCGATTCTATCAGTTAACGAAATCACTCTGTACTATTCATTAAATGAAATATTGAACATTGCTGACGAGCAGGGAGTCGAGCTCCGATCGAAGCTCTACAAGTGCAATGTTTCGAATCGGGGTCAGCAAATGCATCAAGTATCAAGGCCATTCAATTTGGCAGCAAAACCATTTTCGACGATTTTTTAGTGTTCTGCTGTGGTTTCGTTCGCTTTGTTATTTTCACTTATTATCATCTGGACTGCACCTCATTTGAATATATTTAATATATTCATATTGGGAAATAACTAGCACTTTTCCGCGAATTAATAATGCCGACCTCAATTAAAAATGCACTTTTGAAATTAATCACTGTTTCTACAAGGTAATTTGTTGCTGTGATAATTTTTTGTCTTGAGAACGAACTGATAATGATACCGATAATAAAACGATTAGCATGTTTTTTTGTATTCTTTCAATGATGAATATCATGGATGTGGTTTATTTTTCGAATGCTGTTCCTCTGAATCACACGTCATAAGTACCTAGATATTCTGCTTTTTTAGCATTATATCGATTCGAAAATTTCGGTTATATCTAAAGTGGGTCATCAACTTCAGAAGGAGATATACGATAAACGATAAGTATTTTGTTAGATATGAACCTCAGTGTGAACCTTATTCCGGAATCCATTCCAGCAAATTTCAGTAGGTAATCAAAAATCAGATTCCCAAATTGAATTCCCATTTTCTCTCACCAAATGATTCATTAGTTTCATCGAATTTTGGATCGATCACTATTCACCTTTTCTATGTTATGTTAACTCTTTCAGCTTGACAGTCAGAACAATTTTTTAGTGAAACAAAAAACGAAGATTATAGAAAAGAATCCAAAAATAGCCACAGGACATTTGGCATTTCTTGTTCCCGTGGCGATGAACCAGTAGAGGTAACTTCCGGATATATATGATTTTCTCACATCAAAATGAGGCTCTTGTTCATCTGTGTAAATTTGCATTATGAAGGGAGTGATTTCCCAAATGGAATCCTTCAATTGATTCACAAGCTAGTTCAGCTAAGGTTTACATGTCGTCGTTTTATTCATATACTGAGGGTGATTTTAGTTATAATTTTTTTTCTCAAGATGAGCATCTCAATTCAGTTTCCGATCCAATTCTATCACCCAGAGTTAGGTATGTGAGAGTTGAAACTCTTTCAATATTAACATTATTCGTTTCAATATGCTCTAGTCAATATATCCCGATATGACTCAATTCAAATTTGGAATAATCGAACGAATTCGACAAAAACGAAACTGAATTGCCAATAAAAATAAAGTGATCACTAGATTGCTTCTGAAGAGTTCAGACAATTGACTCCAAAACAGATATAACTCATAAGAGTTTCATTGAATTAGCAGAATCTGATATAAATCGTCCCCAATGATTTCTAGGCTTCCATCAATCGAAATAAGGGAACATGTTCTATCTCCAATGATATGACCGACAATGATCAATCACTATTCTCTCCTGAAGATATCGTGGAATGCTGATTACTCCAGTAAATCATACATTCCATCTACCGATCACATTCAAGATGATGATGAGGTGCATCACACTTTTTCCAGTATACATTATTCACAATACATATCAATTTCTTCGTAGACCTCCATAGGTGTTGAACGAATGGAATAGTGTACCCAAGGTAGAGTTTCACATGATCCTGGTATAATGTACCTCTTATCATCCTGCGGGCTGAGAGCATTTTCTCCTTGAATGATGGAATCTACATGATGTCCTTTAGATTCTATCAAACTTTGGAGAACCCTATTTTGTTCATATGTTTCTAGACATTTAATGTAATCATGTTTGAATCTCAAAACACGATGAATTCCTGTTAGAACCAATTCATGCCCTAAATGCTCAAGACTCGATAATGAATGACATAGGTTGTTTAATTGTTCAGAGTTGCCATTAACTTTGTCTGCTCTTCTGAGGTCATCGGAAGCCTACTAGTCTTGAGATTTATGTGTTGTGAACGAAACGGAAGATCTTTGTGAGCATCATGAAGATTTTGGGGATATTCCAAGTCAACTTCTAGAAAGCAATCCTCGTCAGCGTTATCGGGATTGATGTCACATCTATTTCGCTCCCAACACATTCGGAACCGCCATATGGGAGGGGTTGACTCATAGCCCACCCATACTGGTTATTTACATCAAAGTACATTGAATATAAATCAATAAACTTGACTCAAGCCTCCCCGAATTTCCCTCTCAACAAACAAAAACATATCAGGATCGGTAAGTAGCTCCAGTTCCTGCTTGGAGTATTCCAACATAGCATCCCAAGTAAATCCTGGTAGAGTGTAATAGTAAGTTTCAATACAGTTAGCACGAAATTGTTCAAATACATCGGCGAGGAGCGAAATATCCGTCTTCATGTAGAGATCCACATATTGACCCAAATCTTGACCGGAAATTGAGCAAGAAAAATTGTCGGCGATTTAACATGAAATAACATGATTTTTTTTATTAATATATATATATATAAAATAACTCTACATGCTTATTCTATGTCTATGGACACATATCACGCATTCATTTTCACCCCCGTATTCAAAGGAATTTTTTGCACAAATTTATGCAATGAATTTGTATTTATTTCTTTCCACAAAACGGAGGAGAATATCAAAACAGTTGATGAGACCAAAATGTTGTATTTTCAGTTGTTCCATAGGATATGGAGATGAAAAATTCAGAAAAATCAGTGGCGCACATTTCATTGACAATAATATTCGGTAGGGTGCCCCCTGGGACGCCACTGGATTTCATAATTACAATTCAGCTATGGCTAAATCAGTCCCTCATAACAAAAAATAATTATACCAAATTTCAAGGAAATCGGTGGAAGTATATTTGAGAAAATCATAAAAAACACACTATATGTTGAGAACTATGCATTTCCGGACCGTAGTACATATGAAATAAATTATTTATTCCATCATTCAGAATCACTCCCTCGAAGTGGATTAAATTGAAACTAACTGGGAGTATATCATTAGTTACTGCAATCAAAAGTATAACGATTATATAAGATTGCCATACTTGAGATAGTCGAGTTCGGCTGAAAGGAGGACCAATCGCACTCAATTTAGCAGATCATCTCCCAAAAGATTGTTGCCGTGAAAGAAGTCGATAATATTCCATCTAGGTATATTTTGAGGTTGAAAGTGATCTACTCAGTGTTGGGTCGAAGATAAGCCAATTCCCTCTGCTCTGATCTGACTTCACGACTTCAGCAAATTTAGGGTCGACAGATGATCGAATTCAATTCTTGCTACCATGTTGTTGGTGAATATTCTCTTAGTATTCATCTCCCAGCACTGAACCAAAGAATCATTTGCTATCATGGGCATAAATAATGACTGTGGCCTAAAACCAAGTACTCATCATCTTCGATCGAAGCCGCAAGTTTTCCTGCACATTCGGACTTTCGCAGCAAACGCTAATATCCAGTCCAAGTGAATGAACAATAGAGTAACCATGTGATGTGAAGAACCACTTAATTCGGCAATGATTTCGAGAAAATAACCCAATGATGAGAATAATAGCACGGACACAGCCGCAGACAACAATCACCCAAATTCCGATTTGTCACGACCAGAATCTATTATTGTGGAACCTCGATTCATCCGTAATTACGAAATAATGGGCATGCTATTCCAACTTTCCAAAATCCGCTCACACAGAGTAGAGAAGGCGGATGCGAGTATTAGGCCTGAAGTAGACGATGTGAGAAATGTATATAAGAATACAGTTCGATCTGAAATGGAAACAGGAAATGGAATGAGAAAGAGTTGATGAGTACCGAAATCGAAAATAAATAAATAAGGTTGGCAGTTCATAAAATTCGTAAAATCGTCTCCAGGTGAGAACGTTTCTAAATACCCATCCGAAACGCAGTGAGGTACATATTTATATATGGAGGAATCCTGTGGGTAGGATGTCCAAAGATGACTTCATTATACGTTAACCATTAATTCTAATATTTCCTGGTTTACATACATGGTCCTCACTTTTCGTTTCGCACTATTGCTATCTCCTAGAGCTTCAGTGGTAGAAACATGTTTTCATGAACATGAATATACTCTATCGTATTTCGTTTCGGAGATTTCAGAGAAGAACTGGAATGTGCTCTAAATAATTTCATTCGATAACTGAATTATGATAATTTGATGCTGATAACAGATTTTTCCATCTGGTGATATTTCAGAATAGTGCTAACTTTGTATATTCAAGTTGTGTATATATGCGTTTGCGAATAGAGACTATATGTATATTGATATGTGAGAATAGGCTGATTGGACAAAAAATCGACTCCCAAATACCCAACCGTCATTTGAGCTCTTCGTTTATTCAATTTATATGTATAGATCTGATTCCTTGAATGTTCTTGCTAGGACTGTGAATCTAAATGACCTTAATAGAAAGACCTGTCTTCTCGAAGTGAGGAATTCATAATCTATGATCAAGATTCTGTTTGTCCATATTCACTTCGAAATATTCAAGTTTTCAATTTTTATATATCTTGACTAGGCTCATGGACAATCGGGAGGAAATGACAATATTACAAGTTGGTACGTAAATATAAATGTTCTCATATACACGGGTCCCTTTCTCGACCGTCCCCAAAATACAGAAGTAAACAATATTCAAATGATATTTTTCATTGAATCATTCATAACAGGTACGCTGAGTTTTATTGTAATTTTTCGAAGAGTATGTCGGCTAGCTGGATTGCCATCCCTTGATCCTCTGGATTATTGGATGATACAAATCATTGGTATATCCAAGCCATCCGAGCTATTCGTCATAGAGCTGATGAGAAGTGGACGGTGGCATTTTTGAAAACTTCAACAATAATTTGAGAAAGTTCAAAACTTACACGTGTATTTTGGTGACGGCCAAGAATAGGAGGACCTCATATCTCTCACAACAGGAGTGTCTACATCGAAACTGATCCCTGATATACCTACTAACACAATATTTCCAGAAATAAGTTGATTTTAGAACTATATCATCAGAAGTGAAATAAATGAGAATGCTGAGAGCACATCTTGATGTCACTCAGATGAATATTCAGCTGAAAAATGATTTCGAACATTATATGAATGAGGTGGATGATAATTTCTGGAACATACATATTTCAATAAGATGTACCTATACTGAGAGTAACGAAAATGAATCGAAATAACTAACATTGAAAGCTGTACCGAGCCAACGGACCATAGTTTTATCTTCCAAAATATGAGTAATCAACAAGTACCTACATATAGTTTGTGTTCTATGGCTGTTCCTTGCGGAAATAAATAATTTTTCTAGACTCTCTCACGGCTCAATTATATCCTAAAACCTATTTGTAGACGTCGTTAATTTGTTGACAATATTCTGATATCATCTTAGCTTTCGAAAGGCCATCAACTAAGAATGTTTATGAAATGCTCTGAATTTGATCATTCGCTCAATGTGAATGAAAAAGGCCAGTTTCAAAATATATCTACTGACTATATCTTTACATTGCCATTGTAATTGGAAACAATTTCTACAGCAGTTCTGCTCGGTCTACAAGTATCAAGAAATAATTTTTATTTCTATTCCGCGTCCATAATGAGTATCGAGATATCTTCCATTGTGATTCCGTTATTCATTTCATCATTCCGGTGGATGGAAGTTTTCCAGCCAAACATGAGATAATAAGCTTTGTCAATATCGCCTTGTCATACGCCAAAGTCATTTTTGCAACACTACATTTAGAAGAAATAAAATTAAATTTCTCATGCAGAATGATTTATGCATCTATCTAAACCGTTTAGGATATTTCTCTAATTTCCTAAGCAATCGATGTGTTGACACATTGCCTGGACACGAAGAAAAAAATACTCCACCACGAAATCGTTCCAATGGTGATAATATGATATAGAAGTCAAAAGATGAAACCTTCACATTCAGAACAATTATCTAGATTTTCTCTCTATATCAACTGGAGTCTCCTCCACACGTAGTCAATGCGAATATATCTATATTCCAGAAATAACCTAGATATTGACCAATTTCTCATGTTGATTGATAGATCGATCCATCTAGTACCTATTATATCGTATCGAGTCAGTTCATCATGATGAAACGATCTCCAAAGAAATATTCAATGAAGAAATGATGAATGACGATTCCATTCGAATATGAAAATAATAATATGAAGTTAACTACACTAGCTGGACGATGACATCTGTAGATATCAACTTGAAATAATAGCTGAGAAAATATGATGATCGCTTTGTTGATTTCTCGCTTTCTACATCTAAGCGTGATTTTCATGGTGACACATCACTGGCATGTGATGTAAATGAGATCTTCAAAAAATATCAAATATGGTATACCTATTATTCCCAGACGACCACTCTAATTTGCACGCTCCTGTCTGGTTTGCCTGTTTATTGTGTAGCATGAAATATTGGGTACCTACCTATATAAGAGAAATCACACTTCCTTACATTTAGCACCTTGTATCTCGAAAATGGAACATAGAATGACTATAACGTTTCACATGCATCTCAGTTGACCTCTATCTCGACGTATATAGTTACGGGTGGCCTATAGTAGGTACAATATAATATAATCACAATATAATGTTGTTTTTCAAAAACAAATCGAAATCTTATTGAACTCTAGCATTGTTACAGATTCCATAACTCCAACTAGGTTCCGAAAAAAATTACCATTCGATATGAATATTCATTCATATTTTTTAATCATGTAAGTAGATATTCTGATTCTGTTTATTCACAATAATATATGTGAATATTCATACCGAGTTCGTTCACTGATTAATAAGTATATTCACTACTCCATTATTCTCGTTCTAGTTCTCAAATTCATCTGTTCCTGAAAATCACTGATGTTCTCGAGTTCATTCATTTTCAGTTATGATGATAGAGTTGAGGCGTTCCATTTCTCACGAATAATGAGAATAAAATCATATTTTCTATTCTTACCAGCTCTCTGAAATTATTGAAAATGAGTAAAACAGGGTCACCAAAACCATAACCGAAAAAAAAGTAGCACGCCCCTGGACATGTACATGGAAATTCATATCCTCTTGTTTTCTATATCACTCGAAATTTCCCAAACAATATCTATAATATCCAAGGAATTAGAAAGAAATCAGGCTTAAACGCTCAACTGGACGAATATTTCATTATGAAGGCGAATTGGTAACTCAGTGATGAGGTTTATGGCTCCTTGTTCTGAGACATCCTATAGATAGAGGCGTATGTACTATAGTCTCGTGTGATCGCCGCTTCTCTGTACGCTGCTATTGAAAATGAACGAAGCGAAACAATGTAACCGTGATAGAACGAGATAGAGATGGAGGCATGTTCGTCGTTTTGCTGAAAAGTTGTCCAATACTTAACGACCCCTAGCTTTCGAGGAGTCGATGCCCTCCGAAAATAGCAACTTGTTTCAAATAACGTAATTAAACACTTATTAGTTGGTTGCCAAGCGATGCGATGGATAAAAAAGTCCTCTTGATACTTCATTGGCGTGGATATATGAATACAGAGAAATTGAATTATTTCTTCTCCTTGTGCTTCAAAGTGAAGTATTTGTTAGTAAAAATTTGACACAAGATTTCATTCCATAAATCACCCTGTATCCACCAATATCAGAGAGATGAAGGATCCCAGCTCTGTGCTGAGCACTGACAAAACGGGCTTCGCCACTGAGCACCAGCTACTCATGAAAAAAAAAAGATTTCAAACAGTAATTCGACCTACTATACTGGGTGGCCCATCGAAAACGTACCGCAAGGCATTACAGGCCAAGAAAGAACTTTTCGATAGAATCCGAGAACAGGTCAAGTTTGTTCGTCAGGGGGGCACATTTTGACGTAACAAGCATATTAAACCTTTAACTCCCTAAGTAGGGGTGTCACCCCGACATTTTTCTCAAATGGGAAGGAGGGTCAAGCGATACCTCTTCAGAAGGGGCTTGTCATTCCCTATACAGTGCTGCTTCGATTTTTGAAATCGATCTAGCCTTTCAGAAAATATGGAGCGTTGGAACTCCAACCATCATGTGGGACAAAGAATACAAAGATCGGTTCAATTGTTCTTTATCGCGATAATTTCCTCCACTAAGTTCGCTATTTTTGCCGAGTCGCTGTTTTTGCCGATGCACAGATTTTCTTAGGCTCATTTTAGAGAGTAAAAAATGAATAGGATTCATTTCTTCACGTTTGAATTAGGTCAAAAAGTTGCTAGATACAGGTTGTAGTTGAAGTGTTTTCGAATTGTTGACTTTGGAATTGGACAGAGTGGAAATCATTGAGCTTTTTTTCAAAAACGATGAATGTGGAAATCGGGTCGCGGAGTTGTCGGCATCCTGACAAACATGCCTCTGGAAAAATTGTTCGCGAATTGGTGAACAAGTTTCGCGAAACAGGTTCAGTTCATAACAGAAAGAGAGATCTTGTAAATCCAGTACTGAATGAATCTACGGAGATAGCAGTATTGGAGCAAGTTGCAGTTGATAGTACGCTAGGTACAAGACAATTGGCCATTGCGACGGGTGTGTCTCGTACCAGTGGACACCCGTTGGACAACGGGTACTGAAAAAATACAAATTCAATCCTTACAAGATACGCTCAGTGCACGAACTGAATGAAGAGGACTTTGATCGTCGCTTGCAATTTTGCGAAATTATGAGTGAGCGAGCGTTACACAATGGTGATTTTCTATTCGATGTGTGTTTTTCGGACGAATGTTCCTTCTTCCTCAATGGTTTAGTGAATCGCCACAATTGCTGGTACTGGGCTGACACCAATCCAAGAATTCTCCACGAGACACACACGCAACACCTCCAGAAGTTGAATTTGTGGGCTGGTATTTTTGGAAATGCTATTGTAGGACCTTTTTTCCTTCCTGGAAACTTAACAGGCGATATGTACTTGGATTCACTACGAAAAGCCATCGACCCAGCTCTAACAAATATCATTGAGAACGATCCCGCATACGATGAACAGGAACTGATTTACCAACAAGACGGATCTCCTCCTCATTATTCCTACAATGTGCGCAATTATTAACATGACACATTTCCAGGACGATGGATAGGACGACGGGGCCCTCGGTCACCCAACTTAGGTCCTTTAGATTTTTTCTGTGGGAACATCAAAAGCGTTGTTCACAAAATACCACCATACACATTAGAACAGTTGCAATGAAGAATCATCAACGTATATCGCGAAGTGACACCCCAAATGCTCCATCAGAATGTACGACAACGGTTTGAAAATAACTTATACCACTGCATGCAGGTTGACGGACAGCAATTCGAACATTTACTCGAATAATAAATGAGTACAATTGAACCAATTTCTGCATTTTTCGTCACACATTATCGTTGGAGTTTCAACGCTCCATATTTTCTTTCGATTTTGAAAATTTAAGCAGCACTGTGTAGGGAATGACCAGCCCCTCCTAAGAAGGTATCGCTTGACCCCCCTTTCCATTCGAAAAAAATGTTGGGGTGACACCCCTACTTAGTGGGTTGAAGGTTTCACTATGCTTGTTACGTCAAAATGTGTCCCCCTGACAAACAAACTAGACCTGTTTTCGGATTTTATCGAGAAGTTCTGTCCCAGCCTGTAATGCCTTGCGGTACGTTTTCGATGGGCCACCCTGAAACACCCATCAGACTCAGACTGTTTAGATTTCAACGAGATCAATCGCAAAGCACTAACAATTGCATCTCCATGCATTAGCTACTTCAGAGTACAACTTAACAATAGTATATTGTACAACGAGCACGGAGTGGTACTTATTGTACGGAATAAATATAATATAATAATATATAACTTGAACCTCAAATTCAATTTCGAAGCTGTCTGTAGGTACTTGATGATGTTGTTCTCAATGCCGCTCTACTACGTTGTACAACCCGATGATAGAAAAGATAAATGTTAACAGGTCATTTGAGAAAATACATTTGATCGATCTCAGTGCTGTTCTTTTTCCAGGGAGATGGTTGAAATCCTTCATGGCCCAGTCCCTATGAGATAGTGTAGGAATTCCCAAACTCCAGCTTGGGCACACCCACTAAAAAATCCACCTTCTTCTTACCTCGTTTCAAGCTCGCCTCCTGGGAGAATACAACTCACAGGAGACTTCTCGAAAATATGGTGAAGACCTGTTCACCTAACATATAATCACAGTAACCCAAAAGACTGCACTTCTGAGCTGAAGCTCAAAATCGCAAACACAGGCTCTGGCTACATAAACTTCGTTCCCGATCCCTCTTTTGCCGCAAAGAATGTGCAACCTCACTTCTCTCAATGCCTTTGTGTCCTAGAACCCACTGAAGAGTGGGCTTCATATGGTTCGCTAGGAATTTCAGGCTTCATAGGCAGTCTCAGAAACATTTTTACACAACAGATTCGGAAGCATGCTATAGATTGGGTAGCCGCCTGCGTTGATAGAGAAATAAAAAAACCTAACGAATTGAAATGTTTTCAATTTGTTCAGTGTTTCTTCCATCTTGTCATCATCTTTTTTCTATTACATCTATAGGCATTGATATCACGAAAGATTATCGCCGACGGAACTCTCTTTCTCTTTGGATCCAATTTTCAGCGTGTCGATGAATAATATCGAGTGATGGACATGCGTCGACATTTCTGACTGGAATTCATTTGGTTTTGAGTTCACGCTCCTGCAATTGGCCAAATTCTCTTTCGGTTATGTGAAACTCCTGTATAGTGTTGAGGTATCTTCATATTCCCAGAAAATTCGACTTGATATTCTATGGTAGCAGTCATGTTTATAGCTATATGTACTGTCATTCGGTCGAGTGAACACTCCTCACATCCATATAAAATATAACATTTTACGATTTTATTATAGTTGGGCACCATAGCAGCGTGATAATAAAATTGTATTCATTTTGTCTTGTGATATGGATCTAACAACTTTTGAGGCCTACTAAAACTTTTTGGTGCTCTAACAAAACAAACATATATCATGACGATCCTTTTCCTGGGAAACATCATAAACTGAGTTTTATGGTTTTTTGACAATTAAACTTGATGAAAGGTCGTTAGCTGAAGAACAATGGAGCTTTCCGAAATTGAATATGGAAAGAGTAAATGGGCATATTTTCTTCAGATGGGCAATCATATATATATATTATATAATAATACTATTTTATATCTAATATATTTCGATAATATTGTTCGTTCAAATCTGCATATGTGGAATCTACACATGCAGCAAAATCGGAATTGATATAGATAAATGATTATATTAGTTATCAGTGATATACAGAGATTTTCCTGCAGTATTGAAGAATCTGATCACTCAAGATACTGTGAAATTTCATGTTTACATGTGTTGAATGATTTTGACACAGGGTCAAAGGATCTCAACAGACGAACTCAAATAAATGTGGGTCGAGATGCGAGGTCACGAATTGATTCTAAATATTCCGAAGATAAAAGTCGGTGACAATTTTCAATGTAGTCCGAAAGGTAGCCCTACTTTTTGAATGATCCAAAATGAATACTCATCTCAGAAACTTATGAGAATATCATCACATCCGTAGACGATACAATTTTTGTCAGGTGAAAAGTACTGAATATATATACTTCCCTACCTTCATTCATAACTTCTATCATCATCTCTGCTAAATATATCACTCATACTCACAATGATTCCGTATTTGTAGGTTTGATTATCTCAACTTTTTGTGCAAATTACCCATCATGAATTTTTGTCATTTTGATATCTCCTTCAGCCATCGGCCTCAAGTACGAAAATTTGACCTGTGGGAGTCAATCAAAGCAAAGTATAGACATATTCCTTGTTCTCCCCCTTATACCTCAAATTCCTTCACTAGTTTTGGGCATTTTTCCAAGTTTTCAATGCTTTCGCAGTTGTCAGTTGTTTTTGGACTTTGAGAGTTCATTCAGCATTACTATCTCACTTTTTGTACTACAGACAATGTCGTGAACAAAATTTTCACATATCCCTATTTTTGAGATACAGGACGAAATCAGAAATTCTCACTTTTCGAACGCCTCTAATATTTTGGATGATTTTCAACTCATCGCAGGAAGACAATGTGACCTCATGTATCTTTTCACGTGTGATACAGAGGCGTACTCCTTCTATACCAATAAAAGCTCATTTAGATAATGGAGCTCAATTTTCCAAATGGGACGCCCTGTATATTCATTTACAGCTCGATCAGGATTTTTCTAGCTTATCGGAAATAATGCTTCTTTTCGAGATTTTCCTTCAAATTTTTCTATGAAAAATTATGAACTGTTCTCAACTAACTCAAAAGCATGGGAGGCTGTGTTTCATCTGTAGAATCATCAGTCTCACAAAAAATTACGACAGATTTGTGAAATCCATAGTTCTGCATCTATAAAGACAACTGGAATATCCAGAAAAAAAGCATCGAAAATAGGACACACTGTATATAGTGTATATACATTGTACTGCTTGAAAATCAAACCGTAATAATAAATTATTCATCGGTATAATGTCAGCAATAATGAGGACTTCCTGTCACAAACACATATAAGCACCAAGATCGCCAACCCGATAGAACTCAATCTCCATTCTAACACGAAACGAAATCGAAATCAACGAAACGAAAAGAAAAAGAAACGCCACACAAATAAACATCCTGAGCCCCGATGTCGTGTCCTTGCAACTCTAAAAATAAAAGCAAATGTTTTCGTCTAGTCACTATTATTGAATAGATAGCATTTATAATGTGCAAAACACGAGTTGAATAACCGCCGAAAATGCATATAGACCACTCGACATACAATATTCTTTCAACTCTGTATTTGACGCATGCGAAAGAGACGGACTATGGGAGACGCAGGTCGCATGCTGGATATGCATTTGACATTCGAATTTCGCAAAGTCAAATAGCAATGGATTAGACAAGGAAGAATGCATGAACTCGGTTCCTAATAACTTAGTTTGGGGAATCGGCCAGTGGCGTGCATATAGTGCCAAGCGACAAGAACAAAGTCGGCCAATATTGGTCATGACACATTGTGACAACCGATATTCAATTATTAGAATCCACTTCACAATTCTTCTGTTGTGAATGCTTCTCCTCTATATGAGTTCCCTTCGTCTTCAATGTCAAGACATCATTATTAAATGAACTTTTAGAGCTTGCACACTCTCTTGATATCATCATCATCGATGACAAAATAATATGGAGCGGTAACGTTGCGGTGTTTGAGAGACAGTTTGCAAGCATTTGAACCTCTGATTAAGGCTGCTGATGGATTCTGAGGAATCCGAAACATGTTCCCTTCAAATACACCTGTCGACAATCGTATGTCGTGGAGACTATTTTGTGGCTCTTATCTCTTCACCTATGTATTGTTCCATTCAGAGACATGATAGATTTCTATCTCAGCTTGTTTCAGAGATGAAAGCCATAGACACGTCTGGAGAAGCATGTGACATCAAGATAAGATCTAAGCTTCCGTTCGGTTGGACCTTTACCGAGGCAATTGGAAGGAAGTTCACTTCCAGCTCATTTCATCTCCACACCAAGAATGATAGCGAATTCCCTACAAGACCCCAAGAGATAGCCAACACTCCTGACAAAATGCTTAGAGACTATTTGTTCACAAGAAATGTGTTCCTGAACTAACACCAGTTTTTTGTAGTTCATTCACCATTGCATACAAACTTGGTGTGTTTCCTCCTAACTGAAGATTGGTAGCGTCCAACAAATTTCAAATAGAAGCAAGAAAACCCTCGCTAAGAATTACAAATCAAATAGACACATAGTTCATCCGATATCCACAAAAAAATCGTAAACTAACGTTTCCTCACCAGAAACGAAGAGCAAACCTGATCCATTATGTGACACATAAGTAGCACTAGCATTGGATATCTCCGACGAATTCAACCAAGTTTGGCAACAAGTTCTTCATGAGAAAGTTCCATCATATGGTTTACCGCCCCAATTAACTCGTTGGTGATGGTAGACTGAGACTCATCTGATAAAATGATAATCAATACTGGTGTTCCAGGAGGATCTATATTTGCACCAATTCTGTTTTTGCTGCACGATAATGATCTGCTGGATATGATCTCCTGCCTAGTTCATAGGATTCATACCGCCTCATCTAGAACCTCTATATTATTTGATTATGCCAAAGGTGCAAGACGGAGATAGGTCGATACTATGAGAAATAAAGATATGGCAAGAATTTCGAAATGGGGATCTGAAAATCTAGCAGTGCAATGCAGGAAAACTCTCGTATCTTCGGATTAGACAATGTCCAATATGATCAGGTATTACTTCAAAGTCAGCTTTCCGTTCTGCATGAAGAGATGATTCATATTCCAGTAGCTTTTCATGATTCACAGAGCGCAAATTCGACTGGAACATCCCAAGTTGAGTATCTCTTACTTTCTCATAGCTATTTCTGAATTCGATGCTCCTCAGAAATCATAAGTCAGAATGCCTATACTTCTCTATACGATATATTGTTAGATACAAGTCAGATTCGTGAGATTTCTGAAACATAATTATTTATTCCATTTTTCAATTTCTGAACTAGCTACAACACTCACCAAATCATTGACCCCTCTAGAACATCGTAGAAAGGTCGGCGGTCCCTCCCTTTCTATAGATACTTCCACGGTCGGTGCTCAACGGAAATATCATCTATTATGCCACCACGTGCGATTTCTAGTAGACAAACCAGGCGAGCTCAGGCTCGAGACCAGTCGAACATCGCTATACCAAGCATCATTCATCAGTAGTACGGCAAAGTTGTGGACTTCTTCGCCTAGTGAAGTCTTTCCTGATGCTTATCCTCCAAAAACTTCCGAGAAAAATTCGAACACCTTCCTCCTCTCCTAAAATTCCACCGCTGACTAACACGATGTTCCTCGAACAGACTCTGGCTTCAATCTCCAACAATGTAGCAGGAAAAATTTCAATGATAACAAAATTGTCATCATTTATCGGTTTCGTTGTTCATCATAATAATTCATCAAGTAGCATGTTGCATGCAACTAGTACTGCACAAGTTGAATTCAAAATGTGATGGTGCTCTTCAGCTCATCCTAATATCGTTATCAAAAAATATAACCCCGAAGAGAATAAATGATATATGATATTACTTCCGACCGATTTCCTTCGATAGGCATACAAGTAAAATGTTATTAGCAGCGACAGAAGAAATTCATCATATGCTATTCATACCACCACAATCCATTATCCTGCAATGAGATTAATGAGATATTGAATGTCAATGTTATATTTTGTTAAAAAGATAATCAATCGTTATTAGATAGAAAATCATTGAGGCAATTAATTACGCATACTCGATCTTTATATGATTGATCTTCAATCTTTCCTATGAATATATAGTTGATACACACTGATATTTCTATTCCTGGTACGTCCTCACTACCGCCTACTACCAATAATTCCTTTGTGAGGCCTTCTTCAATAACTCAACGTTCATTTCAGTAAGATTCAGAGGAAAAGTAGAAAAGGTTTTGAGACGGGTCTGGTCCTACATATGGCTCATGAAATTTAAATTATAGCATGTTTCATTAGACAGTCTGAAAAGTTACAATGTGTATCATCTTTTGAGAATGTAAAATAGGTTATCAATTGATTGTGCTTTCGTTTCCTTTCGTTTCGTTTGATTTTCTTAATTGTGACACGTATTTAGTTCAACATCCATGTCTTTAATGACTTTACTCTCGTACTATATTTATCTCATGATGTATCATCAGAATATTGAAGTTCCTTCACAAATTATATAAATACGATAGTGAAATCGAATAATGATAGGAAGAATATCCGATATCTCCAGATATCAAATTACTGAAATCATACTCAATATCAACTGTGTATGAGTTGTGGTTCCTTTGAAATAAAGGTGAACCCGCTCATGGTCTTTTCAATCGCCAGTTGGATATAAGGTTGACGTGTTTTTAGGCGGTTTCGCAACGGGGCCAATGATCTTTGCATTACTAATAAATGGGAATTTGATAATTGTTTTTATAGTTTTTTTTTTCGGGTGGTAAATATTTGACTTCTCGAAATGGAGTTTATTTGCTTATGCACTTCGGAATCGTCTGCAATTTTTAGGTTACTATTTATTTTTTCGTTAACGGTCGGATCATTAACAGTTTACTTTAGAGGTCGATGCATTTTTCAGCTCTGCTATCGTATGTTAATGTACTGGATATTAGTGGAATGTATTTGAATATCATCGTTTCATTTCGATCCGCATGAAAATCGCACAGGACGAATAATTTGCTGAAAATAATTGCTCAGTATTCACCTATTCATTGAACATCAAAGATTCTTTGGAATGAAATGATTTGGAATGATTTGATACATATTTCCAGCAGCTAGTCGCTTCATCGGAATGGATAATCAGGAATCGGAATAAATAAAACATGTATGCCAGACAAGATTCTCGTTTCATTGGCTTGTCTCGTCTCGCATCATCTCGCAACGAATCGAGAGCATTGTTATCGAGGAATATAGAGGAATGAAGTGAACGAGAGGGATAAAAAAGTACATCAGAGAAGAGAAAAAGGAGAATACCTCGATGTTCCTACCGTAATGGTTCCTGTTACGAAGCTTGGCTCAAAATGCGAAGACTGAACTCCTTACACTTCATAAAAAATAATACACAAAATCCATCAATTAACACACGAGATGTAGCACATCAACATATCATATTTTTCTCGAATCCTGAAACCCCGCATTATTCAGGAATCAAAGAGAATAGTAGGAATGCTAATAAGTATGACAGTTTCCGAAACATCTAACATTTCTCAACGCCTACTTCTTAGTAGCATCCCAGTATTGCCTCCCAATATCACTTTCCGGAAATATCGCTGGTTCCACGGCTGCTGGCGAGCAGTTAATATTCATAATGATGATCACACTTGGTAAGTGTATGTATTCTTCTCGCTTCTACAAATTTAAGAATCCTGCCTCTATAATTACTGAAGATGCAAGGGTGCTCCCATCAGAAGTACATACATTGTTCATAAGGATATGAGAAATACAGACACATTCTGATCATGTATCTACCTATTGACTCCTGAGGACCGGTTGCATGAAAAACTCAACAGACGATTGAATATTTAATTTGTCCGATTCCATGGCAACCCGTGCCTTGGCTGATATGAGTTGGAAGAAATGATTCTACGTCAACGGAAGGATTTATGCAACCAAACCTATGTGTAACTGTAAATTCCAGGACATCAAGTGACTTGATGTCATGGGCCAACTACAGGGACGCCACTGATTCTTTCTTCCTGAAGTCTGTACTGACTTCGGATAAGTAGATGGGTAGCTACTATTGAACTATTAATGTCCATCACTTTCATCGAATTGAAGATGCCATTATGTCAAATTCAATCGAACCTTTCATCAACCAGATATATAATATGAAGCGATGAGAGAAATTTCATTTTGATAAAATTAATTTCGGAGGAATTTGCCCCAAGAGCCGCGCAGCTCATTTTAAAATGGAGTGCTGGAGTTGGCAAATTATAGCTGTGCGTGATAATCGTAATTTGAACAGCAATTTGCAATATTTGGTGAATTTTGGGATGGTCAGTCACCGTATTCCGAATGTTTCTGCTTTCGAATTTCGTAATAGTGCGGGTTGAAGTACTATGAGAAAAATTTGATGAATGCGAAAAATGTATTCCGTGTTTTCACCAATTTAATAGAACTAAATTCACCAATTCAATAGAACTGACCTCTGATGTAATGAGTCCGTATTATTTTTCGGAACGTTTGGAAAATTATTTTTTTCTCTAATATGCTGTCGGTTTTGACACTGGGGAGTGACAATTTGGTAGACGGAGGAATTCTGGTTACAAGGTGTTTTCATTATTCGATATTGAATTCTCCATTTTCATATCGAATTCTCAGAAGTGAGTGCCAGAAAAAAAATTGCAAAGAGAAAAATATTTTGATTGCGTTGAGAACGGAAGCAGATTCGTTCCCGAAACGTCCACCAGTATAAGTAGAGGTTTTGATCTTATTGAATTCATTTGAATTTCCAAACTCTTCAAAGACAAGGAGAGAGAATCCCACAAATCAATCTCCAATCTTGGCTATGATATTGAGGAGAATGTTGAAGAATACGAATGAATTATATGGAATATATAGAATAGATAGAATAGATAGAATAGATAGAATAGATAGAATAGATAGAATAGATAGAATAGATAGAATAGATAGAATAGATAGAATAGATAGAATAGATAGAATAGATAGAATAGATAGAATAGATAGAATAGATAGAATAGATAGAATAGATAGAATAGATAGAATAGATAGAATGGATGGAATAGATAGAATAGATAGAATAGATAGAATAGATAGAATAGATAGAATAGATAGAATAGATAGAATAGATAGAATAGATAGAATAGATAGAATAGATAGAATAGATAGAATAGATAGAATAGATAGAATAGATAGAATAGATAGAATAGATAGAATAGATAGAATAGATAGAATAGATAGAATAGATAGAATAGATAGAATAGATAGAATAGATAGAATAGATAGAATAGATAGAATAGATAGAATAGATAGAATAGATAGAATAGATAGAATAGATAGAATAGATAGAATAGATAGAATAGATAGAATAGATAGAATAGATAGAATAGATAGAATAGATAGAATAGATAGAATAGATAGAATAGATAGAATAGATAGAATAGATAGAATAGATAGAATAGATAGAATAGATAGAATAGATAGAATAGATAGAATAGATAGAATAGATAGAATAGATAGAATAGATAGAATAGATAGAATAGATAGAATAGATAGAATAGATAGAATAGATAGAATAGATAGAATAGATAGAATAGATAGAATAGATAGAATAGATAGAATAGATAGAATAGATAGAATAGATAGAATAGATAGAATAGATAGAATAGATAGAATAGATAGAATAGATAGAATAGATAGAATAGATAGAATAGATAGAATAGATAGAATAGATAGAATAGATAGAATAGATAGAATAGATAGACTAGATAGAATAGATAGACTAGATAGAATAGATAGAATAGATAGAATAGATAGAATAGATAGAATAGATAGATAGAATAATGTGTCTGTAACTATCGAGTTTCCTTGCAGATAGATCACTCTATGTGGTGGTAGACGGGTCTCGTCTGATACAATGACGATCAATTCCACAAGGCTCTGTCTTGGCACCACCCTTGTTCTTGCTCCACATCAATGATTTGTTGGATGTGACCTCAAGCCTGGTTCATAGCTTCGCGGATGAAAGTACACTCCATTCCGCCTTTCCCTCTAGAGCCCCTCTATCATCAAATGAGGCCAGAGGTACAAGACGAAGATAGGTCGATGCTCTGAATGAGGATCTGACAAGAATTCTGAAATGGGTATCTGAAAATCTGAGTTCAATGCGACAAAAACTCAAGCTTGTATGTTCACCAGGAAGGCAGATCACACAATGCCCAATTCGATGATGTCGGGTACCACTGTTTCTATGAGGTCGTCAATATCCATGCTGGGTGTCACCACCAACAGCGCACTCTCATGGAACGTCCATGAGACTTCCATGATGTGAGGTTCATTACGAAAACTGGTTCACAAAAACTTGGTGTACTATTCCGTAGAAAGAGGAACTTCACATACCAGCAACTGCTCATGTTCTACAAGGCACGAATTCGACCAGTCCTGGAGTACTGCTCACATGTTTGGAGCTCAGCCCCCAAACATACGCTGAAGCTCTTGGATTTAATTCAGAAGAGAGCTATTCGCCTAGTCGATGATAGACACTCACCACATCACTGACCTCTCTAGAACATCTCTCCCTTTTTTGAAAATACTTCGACGATTAATAAAACTGCTAAGCTGTGGAATTCTTTGCCTTGTGAAGTCTTTTCCGGTGCTCACAACCTCCAAACTTTCAAGAAGAATTACAACACCTTCCTTCTCTTCCAGAATTTCACCGCTGGCTAACACGATATTTCTCGAGCAGTATAGGTTAACCTTTCGTGTTGTCAACAGATAGAGAAAATTCTACAGCATTATTTCAGTGCAGTAGGCACCTTCTAGTGAGAAAAAACAATGAACAAATAATTCATTTTCCATTTTTTCGTGGGATCTTCTCTCCTCGTTTCTGAAGAGAAGAGTATAAGTTATTAAAAATTATTTCAATACATTCAATATGTCACTGTGCTCGAAATTAAACCTTTAGATACCTAAAAGAGAAATACTCTATTGGTCAGTGACACCTTGTTTTTGAAAAATCTGGAAATACAAATATATTCAATGAGAATAAAACCTCTACATATCTTGGTGGACGTTTCGGAAACGAATGTGCTCCCGTTCTCACACAATTGTGTTGAAACGTCCACCAAGATAAGTGGAGGTTTTATTCTTATTGAATATATTTGTATTTCCAAATTTTTCAAAAACAAGGTGTCACTGACCAATAAAGAATTTCTCTTTTAGCTATCTTAAGGTTTAATTTCAAGCGCAGTGACATTTTGGGGCAGATCACAAAATCTGTCCTTACTACAAATATATTGAAATAATTTTTGATAACTTCTTTCCTATTTTTTAGAAACGAGGAGAGAAAATCCCACGAAAAACTGGAGAATGAATGTACCACCTCCTCGAAGAACTTACAGACAGTATAAACAAATAATAACAAAAATTACTCAACAAAAGTTACCACCACATTGGAAACAATATGAAGTGGATCACTGATGGATACTGTTGGCTACAAAACAATGATAAATATATAATGTTTTTTTTTTTTATATGCATATAGGAAAAAATGAATTTGGAATCGAAAAAAAAAATGAATTGAATAGTTTGACACTTCACATTTTCCCTCGAATTGAGAACAGAAATAGAATAAGAATGGTCACTGAAACCTCCTATCACGTAATTATATATTCTCTTACTCTGAAAAAGAACTCACAAAGGTTCATCCGAAAATACCTCACTCTATCATGCGTATTTATTCGAATCATAGTGATTGTTGATGATCTTCTTTTTCTCTTCCTGATCTCTTTATTCTCTTTTTGGATATTGAAAATATATTCGTTAGTTATTGTAGTGACAACATCTGCTCTTCACATTTGTTCCTACCTACAAGAATAATAATAGAAACATTGACAGCTAGTACCCCATTGGAGATATTTGAATAATATATATTGATGATAATCGAATTCTATCAGGTTGAACGAAAATTATATCCTTATATATAATATAATCATATCCTTCTATATATATATAATTTCAATTCGATTACATTCTGCGAGAATATAATGACAGTTTGAAATTTTATAAGAACATCGTTGAACTTGAACATTCATTTTGAGGATCAGTCATGTTTATTCAGAATGAAATCACTGATCCATGATTGCGGATCGATAGACTTCCTCAGAGGAATCTAGTTGTCTTTTTTTAGATGAGATTCGCTATTGTCTTTTGTTTTTGTTATTATCTGAACAGCCTTCTCATTGTTCCATTGAACTCGTGACGGTCAATCTGTGATATATCTGGAAAAAAATACTCCTAATTTCATCGAATGCTTGGATACTAATGAATGGAATAATGATCCATAGTCTCTTGTGAGGAAATAGAAATATGCTGAGATCATCATGTATCTGTTACCAGAAGCATTGTGGATTCCGTACAGAAGACAAGTTTGTCTTTACGCAATGGCATCGCAAAACTGATTTTTCTATTCATTATTGTAGTAGTATATTATCATGAGACAAATGAGGCACATTACCTAGCAATCAGTGCACAATGTTGAGAAAATGTTCGGATGGACTGTACGGAAGTAAGTAGAGAACAATCTGGAGTTGATAGTCACCTCGGTGCCTTGAGTTTATATTATTATTAATGTGAATTAATTTTCACATGTTCTTGAAATTTTCTCCCCATTTTCTATAATGAATGATCATTATATGATGGCGAAATTATAATAACTATTTCAATATATTCGTCGTAAAGACATATTTGCCCCAAAATGACACTACGCTCGGAATTTAACCTTCCGATACCTGAAAGAGGAATTTTCTCTTTTTCTTGGTGGCACCTTATTTGTCAGAAAAATTTGGAAGACAAACATTTTCAACGAATATCAAAATTCCTACTCATCTTAGTGGTGGACGTTTTGAGAACGAATTTACTCCGGTTTTCAACACAATGGCAAATGTTGTACGTCTATGTCGTTCGGCTGCCTCGTCTTTTAACATTGAATGGTGACAAGTTGTCAGAGAGAAATGATTTTAGGTTTCAGGTGTTAACTATACGATCGATCTTGATTTGACCAGTTTTGAAAAGTGAATGCAGAGTTCTATCAATATCAACTGATCGAGAAGCAATATTATTGCCTTATTATTGCCAGACTCTTGAATTCTTGTTTTTCGGTTGTTATTCTTCTTTTCTGATGAGTTCAATATGTTGTCTGTTGTCCATCTTCAGTAAGGATATATGCACACCTAATTTCGACGATATATCTTCTCTTGATATTGTTCTCAGCTTCTTCCATCCTTACTAGAACAATTATATACTTAAGATAAAAACCGAATAAGGAAAATCGAAGTATCTGCTTGCATTCTTCTGAAGGAAGACAATCATAATGTTCCTTGTTCAGTTGATAGGGATAGAACTACATCCATTCATTCATTCAATCACTCCTCAAGAGAATGACATTCTTGGTAACTTGTCGTTGAATGTAATATTTTAGGTAGGTTCAGAACGAAACAGAAATTAATTGATTTTGATTGAAATATGATTGTTGAATATAGAATAGTATATAAACCCCAGTAGGAAGTTTCATTCCTGTCTCGAGATCATAGGCAACCTCGACACTTTGCGTCTTGGTTAACTATCTGATCTCACGACAGGAATGTATCTCTTCCCACCTCGGTATTTAATATACTATTATCACTAGTATGAAGGTTTGCATTTCATACTCCCGGAAAAGAGTATCGCTCCGAGCCCGTTGTACAATTCACTATAAAAAGTAGGTGTAATTTCATGGGTCTGTTTTTTTATTTTAGGTTATGTATATTGACTATTTGATTTTCATTCGACCCACATTATGCTCTGACATTTTTTTGAGCCAGTCAGAACATAATCATTTCGTGAGAAGAAACATTTGAAGAAAATTGGAGCTGTAGGTAATCTGGATTCAACGGAAGATGACGATCTACCTATATACCTACTTGATATTCGAATATTTGGCGAGCAGTGTGTACTACTAATGAAGATTTCATTGGGCCCCTCTGTATAACTCCGAGAATTCTGTCGTTCTTGTGAATTTGAATGCCTCACACTCGAACTACGAAAAATATGGTGAAACTTATACGACGTGAGGCACACTGAATAATAAGGAAATCTGTCGTTTTCCATTTTCTGTCGTCTTCAATACGAAACTTCAGCAAAAGCGAATACTGATCTAAGCGAATTCACCATTTCCTAGGCTCATCTATTTTCTGGCGATAACTAGATGTCTATGCTGTCCCTCCATTTCTATGATTTCAGGTCCGAACAATTATGAGTTTTCCGGAGGAAGTTTTATGACTGAAATTATGTATTTAAATCAATGAGAGCTCTTGAATGATTCGTGATAATTCAGATGAACTCAGTTCTGCAATTCATATCACTTGTATAGATAGTCGAGAATCTGAGAATGTACAAAATGGGGATTGTGATGAAATAATTACAGTTGTGTATAGTTGTATTGATAGATTTTGAATGAGGATTCAACTCGTTGGGAACAAGTTCGTGGAAGTTATCGTGATTTCGTATTTCGAACAATCCTTTTTATTTTCAGAACACGACAGAAACCCATCTGATTTTGACTACCGAAGAAGTTGAGATATGTGATGAGACTGAAATAAACAACCGGCTCAGAAGCAATAATCACTCCAACACCAATGGAAGTATCATAACGATGACTATGAAGAATAATCATCTGATTGTTGAGACTGAAGAAAGACACGTGAGTATTAAAATGAATATGATATTTATTCAGACAATACATGATATAAATTCTGAAATCAAAAAGTGAACAAAAATCATACCTGAACATCAATACGAAATCATTCTATGTATCGATATTTATAAGTTGTATAAGTTCCCCATAGTAGTGAGTTTTATACATGGTGTCCTATTCAAGCTTTGAACCAATTCGTTAGTGTCAAAATAATATGAGTTTGTCATATAACATCTTTCTTTTAGACTCTTGTCGATTGATATACGAGGTGTTCTGATAAAAAAAAAAAAAACTTGAGAACGGTCAACTCAACAAGAATTCCTCCATTATTTAGGGAACATCCCATGCATGTTGGAACTAGAAGGTAAGTATCTCGGATGAGTCAGTGGCGTAACATTTTTTTCCAAACAAAATATTTGGTTTCCAATGTTGTGTTTCGAAGTCAATATCCAGAAGTAGGCCAGGAAAAATGAAATTTGTTGGATGTATTTTTCAAAAGGAAAAAATTCCTACGACCTGCTATGAAGATAGCGACTAACACACTGTTTTGGTATTCAGGAAGTAGCCCATGTCACTATGACAGCAGGAGAATTAAAAAAAAAACCGCACACGAATTGTGATATTTTGGAAGAGCACAACGCAGTTATTGATGAATGTATCGATATTTCACCTAGAAATCTTACTGCACGTAGTGTCACATATGGTTCTGATTATCTTCGAGATTGGTTATTCTAATCTTTCAGAAAATTAATGAATCTACAACGTCATGCACAACAACTTCCGAAAAATACTGCGGATACATACATGACAATAACATTACACAGTCGACTCAGATGAGTGAAGTTGATTACCATAGGTGACAGTTGAAATATACCGAAGACTAGCCGAACTCGAATCAAATTATCTGCGCTCACATTTATTTCCATGAATGATATATATTCTCTTCCAAACCACTTGACGGCTCACTGCTTGGGTATTCTCGTTCCTGGATGCTGTATTTTGGGTCTCGTGGTAGCTGTCGACAATGGGCGAAGCTGACTAGGAACATGATGATATAGTATACCTACCCAGGTCTCATGAACACTCATAATGCACATAATTCAAAAATCCTTGGCCGTGAGAAAAATAGTGCACTTAACTTGTCGAAAAGTATTTCATTTTCCTAGTTATATTTCTGTACTCGCTGCTATGCGTATACGTATTTCAAGCAAGTTTTCTAATGCAATGTTGATAATTAGATCTGATGAATATGTACTTTCACATACATTTTTAGGTGATTTCGAAAATATTCAGTGCGTTCTGAAGTCTTCAAACAGTCGAATGATAGCTGGAATGAACAGTTCAATAAAGTGAGTTCAAGACAAAACACTGTTGTGACAGATACAGATTTTCGATATATAATTCATCGATTCTGGATTGATATATATGATGAAACAAAAAAAAATTAGTAGTTGAATGAAAATAATCGAAATCAACTCATGTAGGTATATTATGAATAGAAATAAAAGTTTCTAGATATACTTGGGTATCTGAAGACTGAAAGATACTGTATTTCGATAATATGAAATCGTTGTGAATGGTGATATATACAACAATGAACGAAATGTATTTATAGCAGTATGATGATATACATTAGTCAAATGAACTTATGAAATTCCAGGTCAGGTGATTTTGGTGACTTCATTTGATCATCAAATATCTCACGAAGTTATCTCCACAATATCGGATTGAAAATCGTATCTATACCTGGAATTATCTGGATTATTTGGAATCTTATCTTGATAATTTCTATTTATTCAAAATGGAAATATCAAAAAAATATTCATTGCATTCAATATCATACGAAAGATGCATAGATCATTCCCCGATATTTGTGTGATGATCTCATGTGAACTCTTGCTATAGAATGAATAAATACTGTTTCTTTGAGGTGAGAAAAGATCCTGAAGAAAATGATGATTCTTCCATGGAATGTGTTATGGTGTCTTGAATTCTTTCAATTCTATTCGGTAACCAACAGAATGAACAAGTGAATATCATTTCACTACGATAAATCATTGATTTATCAGTAGCTACTCACCATTCTGTGGCAGTTTGGCACATACACCTACATGAATTGAAGAACTGGCTTTACTATAGCTAGGCGATTCACAAGCTTCAACTTTCAACACGAATAAAACTCTAATTTACTTGAGAAGCTACTGAATTAACTGAATAGACAGTGAACTAAGCTGCAGGAGTACCAGAAAGATATTCGAGAAAAGAGATAGCGTCGTGAAAAAAATTATATGGATAAATGAAATATTCTGTTAACTGGCGTAATTCCTCTCCACATTTTATCACCAATGATTACATTCAGTTACAGACATCATGTAACCGAGCTGAAATCATACGTGAAATACTGGGAAAACAGGATGAATACAGGAATTTCACATTCTTTTCCATCGGTTAGAAAACCCCGCGGGAAACGATTTGATATTAGTGTGATGGAAATAATAATTTCAGTCAGTTGGGATGAATCTAGTTTCATTATAGAAGCAAAACATTCAACACTCTACACAGTCTATGAGTTTGTGAGCTGGTAGTTTTTTGCATAGTAGGGCCCAATTCATACTCATGAACTATAGCTTGATCACCATCTCCTGGCCGATTTTCAACACTCTTTATCTCGATCGATGAGTCATTTGGAGAAAAATGTCTTACGACGAACCCACGTTATTTCAGAGCAAAGTAGCCAGACACTGATTATTTCAAAGCATCAATGATACACCTGAAATACCTAAGTCTCGTTGATGGAATTGTTAATAGAGAGAAATGTTAATGAGACACTGTCGGGAGTACTACCAGGGTTGTTCGAGATACTCTGAAGTACTGGAAATATACCAAGTCAAAGTCTCTTTTCATTCATCGTGACCTGACTGAATCGAATTGCTAAGAGATGGAAAGAGTCTGATATCGTTTCATCATATATTCATCAAACATAAAATGATGGGATTCCAATGTAATGGTGATTCTATTCGGAAAACTATTTATCATCTTCTGAATGAAAAAGTATTTCACCGGCCCTAATCTCAAGTCGTAATCGAATCTTTTTTTAACCAAAACGTCCGTATTTCTTTATAAATGTCTCCGAAACGCCCTAATCCAATTTGACAAAGTTTCCCTTCCGTATATGGAGGAACTGAATGTACGAGAAACCTTGTTTGATTCCTTGAAAGGAAAAAAAACCTGTTTCTTCCAGTGCAACTTTTTCGCAATCACAAAATCTCTCTTTCAATGTAATCAGAGTTTGTTCGAGGGGAACTCTTTTCTCCCAAGTAACCCTATACATGTTCTGGAAGCAAATGAATCGAAATGACATGTTTTCCTCACTATAATTGTTGTTCTTCATTATTGATATCACAGAAGATAGATCTCCATTTGATCAGGAACTCCGATGTACATATTTATTTATTTATTTATTTATTTATTTATTTATTTATTTATTTATTTATTTATTTATTGCCCAACAGGTAACACCCAATTACAGGACATTATAAAATACATCAGTATACATTTGAAGTTATACAAATTACAAGATATTGAATTCAAATATGGTATGATATAATAATAAAAAAAAAACTATTGCATTAGTGAAACTAAGATGAAAAACTGATACTGTGAACTTATTAATGATAATGATCGGTTAAATTGATTATAATCACAAGAAATAATAAATAACAATTCAACTATAGTCACTTCCATATTTCCATTGCTACATCTTTCATATGCTTCACCGAACATGTATAAATATCACAAAAGGTACATATTGAGTTATAGTTATCGCACATATGAAGCAATCAGGAGAGATTTCAGCTCTAGCTCATTTCTTTCACTCAACAAGGATGATAGTACATTGGCTAAAACACCACAAGAAAAAGCCAACACCTCCGCCAAAATGTTCGCAGACAATTCTACTTCAAGACAATTCAATTTCCGAGAAATGTGCTGCAGAACTAACACCAGTTCCTTGCAGGTTGTTCACCCTTTTATACGAACTTGGTATATTTCCTTCATACTTTAATATAGCTAGAGTCTAACTGATTCCAAAGAAGGGTAAGAAAACCCTCCCTAACAACTATAGACCGATGGCACTATCTGTGATCTCTTGAGTAATAATGAAAAAATCAACATTGAGCTTCATCCGATATCTAGAGAGCTCAAGAATCAGACGTTAACTGGGGGTATGCTAACCTATGTAACACATAAATGGCCTCAGAAACATAGGGAGCCAGGCTGTAGCTTTGGATATCTCTAAAGCACCTGACCGAGTCTGGCACCAAGTCCTCCTAATGAAATTTCCGTCATATGGTTCACCGCCCCAATTATGTCCATCGAATGTCGAGTTTCCTTGCAGATATATCACTCTATCTGGTGGTAGATGGGGTCTCGTCTATCAATACTAGTATTCCAGAAGGCTCTTTTTTGGCACTAACTTTGTTTTTGCTCCACATCAAGTATTTGTTGGATGTCATCCAATGAGGCCAGAGGTCCAAGGCGAAGACAGGTCGATGCTAGTGAAGTTCAATTCAACAAAAACTCAGACTTCTATGTTCACCATGAAGGCAGATTACACAATGCCCAATATGCTCACTGTTCCTATGAGGTCGTCCATGTCCATGCGGCCTATTCCGTGTGAAGAGATACTTCACACCCAGCAACGGCTCATGAGCTTCAGAGCACAAATTGGACCCATCCTGGAGTACTGTTTTCATGTTTGGATGTCAGCCCCAAAACATGCGCTGAAGCTCTGGGATTCTATTCAGAAGAGAGTTATTTGCCTAGTCGGTGATAGAAATATATCAACCTCGTCAGAATATCATTCATACTTCCACGGTCGGTGCTCAACGGAATTATCTTTCATTATGTCACCACGTGCGATTCCTAGTAGAAAAACCAGACGAGCTCAGGCTGGTCGCCTCTACACTGCTCAGGCTCGAGACCTATAGAACGGCAAAATTGTGGAATTCTTCACCTAGTGAAGGCTTTTTCCGATGCTAACAACAACCTCTCAAGAGAAATCCCAACACTTCCTTCTCTCCCAAAATTCCACCGCTTGCTAACACGTTGTTCCTCGAACATTAAAGGTTTCCTTTTCGTGTCTACAGATATAAGACATTCCACAAATATCACAAATCAAAAAGAATTGGAAGGATTTTTATCGATGTCATTGAGAAATTCAACTAAATTGTTTTTGTTTCTGTGTTGTGTTCTTCTTCTTCAAAATCTATATAATTCATTCTCGCTCCCTCGTCTGTGATGTTACTACTGAAACAACGATAACAAAAATATCTAAACCATCAGAATCACGTCAATTGAATAATATACATATATGATACAGCTGGATTTTCATCAACTTTTTTCAACATTTCCGAATCTTTATCATTGCCTACAGGATTTACAAGAAGACAGCAGAGAAACAACGCTGAAGTACTCTCCAGGAGACAGAGATGGGGTATTCGTTGTGGAAGTCCAGCAAGGAGTGAGAAGAAGTCCGGGCTCTGGTGGACACACTTCCTGTACGGAACCAATGTCCATATCGATCAGTGATCAATGCGCCCTAGTACATAACCCTCCTGATAGGTAGGTACTAAGCAAAATTGTTTGATTATTGCGGATTAGAATGAGACACAATAATTACAATGATGTCAACCCGTGAGCCCTTTCTGGAGATCTCGTGTTAACTTAGTGTTGTCACAAGCTCTGGACGGAATCTTCAAAAAGCAGAAAATAAAATTGCTCGTCAAATGTAATATCCATTGAATTATTCAGATATCTCAAGTTATGAAATGAATATTCAAAAATTGGAGGGAGAATGAAAGATACAGCAAGGCTTAGATACATTCGAGCACTATCGCAGTACGCAGCTGCAATCTGTTTCGTATTAAAAATCGGTTGTGTGAATTGATGTGTATCCATATTTTGTACAACGATTCACGCATACTTGAATGATACGGAATATTCACAAGACAGTTCCAGCAGTAGGAGTAGTTTCATCAAGATAGAAAAAAAAAACAAAACGCACAACCACTCCTCATGCATCAGAAGTAAATTTGAAAAATTCTCGAGGTCGGATGTAGCGCAACTCAAATATAATGACCCTGATTGTTGGAAAAATACCAATATTTGCCGAGAATAGAAGTACAGCTATGGACACCTTTTTCTCACCTACCTTGTGGATTGACTTCCATCTGAAGAATTCAAAATTCAAAAATTTATAGATGAATTCTTTCCCATGATTTAGAAAATCCTAATTCATCAGGAATGATGGCGGATTGAGGAGTCTTCGATATGTTTCATTATTGAAATGAGGGCATTCGCGGTTTTCAACTGGTATATGACAACACTGAGATGAAGACATCGACTGAGGTGATCATTGTTCGTGACAGGGAATATATGGTTTTCCTATCACAAAGCTAGTTTTGCCATACGAGTATAATGGATATCATACTTATGGCCCAAGAAAAACTTCCTCAAATGTTGTGAAATTTGGACGGTCAATTGGTAATGCAGTTTGTTACTGAACATGACATTTATTCGAAGATCGAAGTGAATTCTGATGCCTGAATAAGCCGTAACTTCACCTGAATATATTCACCGTATATAATATAGTTATCCTACGAAATACACAAAGTACAAGTTCTAGTAGGAATATAAGTATGCATTGGGATTCAGAATGTTCTTCAGATTATATCTTTAAAATTTGTCCTGCAACTTTGAACCATTTCGTTTTGATTCATCCTTTGTTCTGTGAGGTTACCACAGATTCTCAGATCTGGAAGTCAAGGAAAATGACAGCAGACTTGAGTTGGTTTCCTGATGGTGTGAATAAATGGAATTTGCCTAGAATTCTTCGTAGAATCTAAAAATGAAATGATATATAGGATGTTCCATTCAGAATGAGCAAGTTGATATCAACTTCCGGTACAACTGGAACTGCTAGCATCTTGATGATATTCCAGCCGAATTGCCACCATCAACAGTAGTATGTCACCAAATTTTCAAATTCGCCCCACTTATAGTTCTCCATATATTGATCGATTCAGTTCCCAGAGGGACACCCTGTATATTCAGTTCATTAACTCAGTAATCCTGACTCGCTTGGAATCTTCATTCAAAATTTCGATAATCAATTATTTCTCGACTCCAAATGAATAGAACCTCAACGTCCTTTCTGAAAAGAGTCGAATAACTACAAATGTGACTTCTCAATCTTCTCGATTGGGATATATCTGCCACACAATCTGTAGTGATTGAAATAGATTTTCGATATCAATACTGTCTGTTGTTTCGAGAATTCTCTGTTTATACAGTCTGTCCAAGATAAGGTTGCACAGCATGGGGATCTCGGAAACGGTAGGAGATACGTAGTCTGTTAAATGGGGAAAAAGTTGCGCATTCAGAGGCTCATACCAACAGCCCTCGGAAATTCCCAAAATTGTTCTTAGTTTTTCAGTTATATCGAAGAAAGTGAATTTTTAGAATATCTATTTTATTTTTTTTCTCCGTTATTATTAGAGATACAGAAAAACTGAATATACTTTTTCATAGCAACTTTTGATGACGTTCAACGAGGTGATACCGATTTTTCTATGCGACGTTTCGTATTCGTAGAACCATCATCAACTTTTGTTTTTTAAATACGGCCCTGATAATTCTTTCACAGATTCTGAAAGCTTATTTCATTCTGAATTCAACCATGTATTATACAAGGTGGTTTGAATGTGTTTCGAACTATTTTTAGCCATCATCAATGTATTTTTCGAAATTACAAAGGAAAAATGTCATCAGTTCCACTTATTTTCCACTAATTATGACAGGCTCCTTCGGAAAAATACGAATACAATTTTTTCTCAATGTTTTTAACTGGAGTATAATTTCTTCATAATCACTCACTATTCTGCAAAAATTGAATTTTTGTTGTTTCAATAGTTTTTCCAATTGCAATCATGAAATAATTCATTTCATCAAATCGATCAATGGAGAATACGACGATATTATGCTATGTACAGCTTGGAAAATCTAGCTGTGCCTCTGAGATGCTCGAGAAAGTGCGAGCGAGAAACGAATAACTAGTCCATCAATGTTTGACACTAAATGATCAGAAATAAGTGGAACTGATGGCATTTTTCCTTTGGAATTTCGAAAAAAAACACTGATGATGGCTAAAAATAGGTCGAAACACATTCAAACCACCTTGTTTAATACATGGTTGAATTCAGAATAAAAAAAGCTTTCAGAATCTGTGAAATAATTATCAGGGCCGTATTTAAAAAACAAAAGTTGATGATGGTTCTACGAATACGAAACGTCGCATAGAAAAATCGGTATCACCTCGTTGAACGTCATCAAAAGTTGCTATGAAAAAGTATTTTCAGTTTTTCTGTATCTCTAATAATAACGGAGAAAAAAAAATAAAATTGATATTCCAAAAATTCACTTTCTTCGATATAACTGAAAAACTAATAACAATTTTGGAAATTTTCCAAGGCTGTTGGTATGAGCCTCCGAATGCGCAACTTTTTCCCCATTTAACAGACTACGTATCTCCTACCGTTTCCGAGATCCCCATGCTGTGCAACCTTATCTTGGACAGACTGTATATTTTTGAAGTTGAAGAGGCTTTGGTAATTTGATAGGTACAGTGATGAAGAAACTATCGGAGAATGCGATGATAGCGAATATTATGTCGACACAGTTTCTCGCAGCGGGGAAACTCCAGATTCCCTGTTATCCAGGATAAAGACAGGACTGGCGCAGTCTAATACCAGCCTCAGTCATCCATCTTACTGCTACAGTAATCAGCAGTGCTACGACATGGGTAGTTATGGCTACAGCTACGGGTATACAGAGCAAAATCGATGTGAGTGAGACATTCGATACCAAGCGATCTATTTTCAGTTCTTCACAAAAAACGTCTCATCACTCAAATGAGCTGACAAAGAATGAGGTCAGAATATCACAGAAATTGTCTTCTATTTTTTGCATGCAAGCATGATATGAACTTGTTCAGAAAAATTCATTAGAATACGAGCAGCTTATAAATAAGGACTGGACAATCTTCAAATTTACAGTGCAAAGTGCATTCCTTTTTGGTTAGACGGCCAAGTTTCTCGGTTGTTATTGGAGATGCAGCCTTATGACTTTGTTCGAATTCTCCTTCTTACTTCCCTATGGAACGATCAAAAATGTGAATTCGTCAATTTGAACTTCTTATATGGATCGAAAATCAGTGTTCGACTAGTAAATTTTCATCCTAATGTAATGATTCTGGGTCTTTCAACATTTTATAAATTCAACGAGATGATGAAATACAGGGTGTTCCATTGGAAAAACTTTTAGCTTGTGTCGTACCATACAAAAAAAATTAGTTTGCCTCTGGATGTAGGAAAGGACGTGAAAACCGAGAAACCTGGCAGTCTCAAACAAAATGAGATGCACTGTACAACGAAATGAGGAGGTGTAACTTTCCGAAGGACACGAATGTAACGAAATAAAACTATTCACTATATCAGTTTCAGAGTTGTTATTGATACATATCAGGATTCCAATGAGTATATCATCATGCAATAGAATCTTTGGTTACATAACTCTAAGCTGTCTTGTCTCATCAGGTTTATTGAAGTTTTACTGCTATTGTTTGAAACTTGGATTCTACCTGAACTTCAATACTCCAGATCCATTCAGAACTCTTCACACTACACAAAAATTCATTCAAAAAGCGTAGGTTTTGGTGAAAGAAGGGACTATGTGCCAGGATTTTTCCAAAATCCCATTCTTTCTACCCTCTATCAATCTCATCTTCAGTAGGTGCGAAAAATATTTCATATTCCCTGCCTCGAAAATATACCAATATTGATCTATGAAGAATTCATGATTGTTTTATCCGATGATGGATATCCTATTCTTTCATCAATTGTTTCGTTAATTTGTGAGGATGGGTTGGGATTGTGATTTGGGACAAAGAGGTTCTTCCTTATTCTGTTTCATTTTGTATGGTTCCATCGAACAGATGGAGAATTCGAATTGTTCATAACACTAGTGTGTGTGATATTCCAGTACAATCCAATCCAGCAAGAATGTTGGATGATACGCGACCGAAAATAACAGCAGCCATATACAAAAACACTCTCAAGAGGAGCCCAAGCACAGAAGATCTCCATTTGGCAGCTATGAGTTACAGCGAAAATGACGCTCCCAGCCTGAAAGATATCTGTGAAGAACATCATAGCACTGGACATCGCATGAAGGACCAAGAAAGGTGAAGTTGTAAGAATCACATGACTCTTTTCATTTCGATCTGGTTCCAGTCATTTGAAAATGAATCAGCTTCCTATCAATATCAAGAGAAACTCACCAGCCCATGCCAAATCCCAATGATATAATTCATACTCAAATTAATCCAGAACTATTTCCGGAGTGTTCTCTGGAAGTGTTACTGAGTTACTCAATGTGAAGTATTTACTAGTCTTAGTTTCGATTATCTTAGTTTCAATGCCTATTCCAAAGGTGAAAGTAGTGTACCTAACCAATAATAACTGATGATGAAGACATTCGATAGAGAACATTCGATCCATCGAGGATAATATTAGATTCAATGATGTTCAAATGACATCATTGACAACATCACCCAACTTAGATGATTTCAGATCTGAAAGTACTTTCATTAGTTCACCAGATATCATTTCATTTTGACAACGAATGAAGATATATGAATAATCTGCTCTTTCTGATAGTGAACCATTTCTATCATTGTTCTGGATGTAATTTTGAAGTGAGAAGAAAATCAGAAAACAAGAATATTGCGTTCAACAAGAAATTCATCATTCATTCCTCCAATATCATGGTAGTTGTAGTTACCTTGTATGCATAGATATGTATTCAATGAATCATTCCGATGACAACATGATTATTTCAATGTTTCACATTCACTCCTCATGTGGATAGATTAGTATATCATGTCAATAATTGAAAAAGCCACGTTATTTCCACAATAATATCACCAGTGAATACAAAAGTGGAAAGGGCCTCAACGCCAATGAACTGTGAGACTGTCTTTCTTGTCCCAATACTTCCTACAACTTTTGCTCCCATTTATTGACTCGTACTTAAGTCAAGTCATTCTTCACTTCTCCTTCCTTCTCTGCCGATCCTGCAGACTTCCTTAAGCATATTTTGCTATTGTCAGAGGAATCTGATCCTATATCTGCATTTTCAACAGTTGTACGAAGCTTGGCATCTTGTACAGCTCTTCTCTTTATCAATTCATTCTTATATGATTCCTTTCTGTTCATTGCTTGTTTCCGGTTTACTAGCTCTGTCAATATCTGTATTTGACATACGTTGGTGTTATCTCCATCCTCTCATCATCATGAGCCAAATTACTTGATGTGGTATATGTCTAATATTTTCTATATGCTCGATTAAAGTTAGACGGAGCAAAGATCATAGAAATCATATTTAAAAATGATATTTTCCATAAGCGTCCTTCTGGGTTCCCTGAACTATGAGAAGTTCTCATGTTATTTATTGAGTTCTCTCTAACTCGTGAGATTGCTCAATTATCCTTGGATACCCTGTGAAAATATATCGAGATTTGAACCTATATAAGACAAACTCAAGGATGCAATGGCAAATGAGTAGATAGATGTTTTGTACCATTACAAGATTTTCCTGAAAAATTTCTTGCTGGAGTGAAATGAGTATTCTGGATAAGGGATCCTCATACTTGAAGTGCCTGGAAGGATTCAACAGTTTTTGATATCATATCAGTACGGACACTGGAAAGCAGGGACAAACAAACATAGCAAAACGGCTATGGCAAAATGATCCTGATGTTTCCTTCAAACGAGCATATTCATAATTATGCTTTTCGGATCTTCCTATCGCTGTTCTCAGAGATGCTCAGAGAACGGTACAGCCATACATCTTCCTCAGTATTTCATCTCAAGAAGGAATGGAGTCTCATTTACTGAGGAAAAAGTGTTATGAATATAGGCACTAGTTACAACTCCGAATCGAGAAGCAGAGACAATGAAACATTATTTCTGTTCCTCTCTCAATCATTGATATAACAAGGATTATTTTCTTCTCACAGTCCTACGACACCCTGCTGGATTCCTCCTCATTCAGTTTGGTACTATTCTCTTCCTGCCATATAATAATAATAATAATAATAATAATAGGTCTTCATTTCCACCAACTTCCTGAATTGTTTCAGAAATTCATAGTACATGGATATCCATATATAAATCTCTTTTCAATTTGGAGTACATATAGATATCATGTTATCATCAATATTGGCACAATGTATAATTTTCTAGATCTCAAGAAATCTGAGTTCATCTATATTATATCCCTATTGATTAATCCTGCTCAATATCATTCAACCAACATACAATATGCGAATATTCGGCCAATACAGAGCCGATTTCCATCCATGTGGATATGAAGGGTAACTTTTTTTCAGAAAGAGTTCCTGTTGATGCAAACTGATAATCATTGTGGATGGAGGATCTTCATGCTCAGAGTGCTTGGATGGATTTAACAGTTTTCGTTAATATATCAGTGAGGATAAGCAATTACTAACCAATATAACAAAAAATTTGCTGAATGATCTTCGAATTTTCTCAATTTTTGTCCAGAGAACGTTACAGTCATATATATTCCTCAGTCGTTCATTTTGAAAGAGTCAACTCTCAATTATCGATACAACACGTGCAGTGGAATGCTTATACGAAGACTGTGAAATCAATCCAGATTGCTTGTCTTGTTGGAATATTACTGAACTCCGAGTTACCACTCGGAATTTAGTGTATTACTTAGTGTATTACTTTAGTGTATTACTGTATTACTGATTACTGTATTACTGAATTCCGAGTTACCACTCGGAATTTAGTGATATTCCGAGTTACAACTCAGAATTCAAGCGGAAAATAATATTGGCCCTTCTACGCTCCCGTAGTAATCGACCAGAGGTTATTACCGAGGTAATTGTAATATCAGTTCGATTCTCGAAGAGAACTATCTTATATCGATTACTACATAATATTGACTTTGATTCTTTCACAGTACAAAAGGGGAACTACAAGGAACGACAAGGAACATAGACAAAGACGCATCGTTAGCAGAGAGTAACGAGAAAGAAGCGGAAATGGGGTCGGCAAATTACGAAAACGAGGGCTTCGACTGCAACGACTTGCCCAAAAGTTAAAAATACCTGTTATTATATATTCAAGTTATACATATTGATGTAATTTCATCAGACTTCGCAGTCTGTTGAGTTCATATGTAAATAATGCGTATATATTTTTTCTAATTTGTAGGTGCTGGTAGATATAAGTGCTCCTATAGAACATCTCAAGAATTTATTAAAATTCAGGAAAGAGGCAAGCTCAAGAATTCTTAGTCATGATTGGTTCTTTGTTTGTCGTTCTTTCAATGTACGTAAAAAATTCAGGACTTAGGTACCTACATGTAAAAAGAACACATGAAGATATGCTTACAGAGAATAATGAACGATACATCGAAAGCGCAAAGTTGTGGTTGATTCTAGGATTTCCATGTAAGTCTTGAATCATCCAAAACTGTTGAAAACTACAAAAGCTATTCGCCAAACAATGAACTCTCACTTCCTTAGCGTGCATGCTACATTCCGACATCGTATTTTGGATCCATGTGATGTATGTACAATGAGAATACGATTTCAGTTGAAACCTGATATTCCATGAGAAACAAGTTTCGATTTTGTCTGATGATTTTAGTCAACACCCCCATACGTTAAACGTAACAATAATTTACTAATTTCAGTTCAACGACTTGCTGATGGAGAGCTTGTTGAGAGCTAGTTTCAAGTGGAATATATTCAGTGAAAACTAGAATCAACTAATAATATTCGATGATTCTAGTAACACCGAGTCAAAACTAGAATTGTTTGAAAAACATAGAACTTCTAGGAAGATCAGGTTTCGATTGCAATTAGGTTTTTATGGTGATATAGGTATATAAGATTAAATTCAGTTCGTACCAATAAAATTTGCTGAACCAAATATAATATCCGGAATAGGCGATTCAAATTCTCCTAATGTAATTCAATTCATAGTACCTATATATATATATATATATATATATATATATGGATATATGGATATATGGATATATATGGAGTGATAGATGAAATGATCAATGCATTGTGAAAAGGTATGTTTGAGAAAGTCCACGAAATATTTTGACTCTTGTATCGTTATAAATGTTATGTTTGGAATCAACGTCTAATCATTGAGTCAAAACCGATTATACAGGGTTGGGATAAAGTATGGAACCAAGTAAATACCTTTCAAACGAAAAAAACTATATTTATGAATATTTGCATCAGATGTACATTTTTTTGTTAATAATATACATACATACATACTCAGTTCAGTGTAAAAAAAATTGTAAGAACATGGAATATAGCACTTTAATCAACCTCCTTCGAGTTTTTTACATAAGAGCATAAAACTATTGAGATAAACTAATTGATGTTGTTTGATTGCATAGTAATAAATGAACGTACAATTTACAAATTCTACAATTCAGAATGGTTCAATTAAGTCAAAAAGACCGTATTGAAATTTTGATGATGATCGGTTATGGTGATTGTGAAATTTATTTCTGTCAATCAGAATTTGACACTTGGAGAACGAAAGAGTACTCGTTCATTCATTACTATGCATATAAACAGAATCAATTAGTTTATCTTGATAGATTTTTGCTCTAATGCAGAAAACTCGAAGGAGGTTAATTAAAGTGCTATATTCTTCGTTTTTACAATTTTTTCCACATCGAACTCAGTATGTATGAATTCAAAATAACAAGCTCTTCCTAAATCTGTATAAATATATAATAGGGTGTCCCCTTCGAGAACTTGAGAGCATTTTCGGTTGAAGCAAAAGTATATTATTAACAGAAAAATCATCGATCTGGCAGTCTCGGACATGGTCCCCCAGGAGTGGTTGATGGAGTCCACTATAAAAACTCCTCCCGCTCCTCTCAACCCGCTCAAGCTTTCGCTTATGGGACGTTGGATTCCGGCGTAGGAGGAGGAATAACAAAAAAAAATTGTTCCATTGCATCCACCTGCAAATTTTCATAAATATGGTTCTTTTCGTTTGGAAGATAATTACTTGGTTCCATACTTCATTCCAATCCTGTAAAGATTTTATAGACTGACGAGATTTCCATAAACCTTTTCCGTGATTTCGAGTGAGGGTTGAAAATACACTCACATACATCATATGGGAATCTATGATGATGATATGATGAGGGATGATAACCATGTATGAGATCTATTGATTCAAAGTGTACCTCTGAACTCTGAACTCACCTTGAGTTCGTGGGTATCTCGAATGGTACGTTCGACTCCTGATGTGAAATTCATGTGCCAGAATGTATTTGACAGCTTTTTATTGAAAAATATCTGGACAGACGCGGACTGTATCATAGTCCTCGATTCTCAGTGTGAGGATGAAGCTTGAGCATTTTTCGTTCTATTCAGGCTTGATCAACAATTTCTACGACACACATATCAATATTTTTCGAATTGAAATTCTGATAGGAAGATGGTATTCTCCTGATTTCCAAATAATAATGACCTACTCTGTTGAAATTCCTCATGGAACTTCCGATCAGCAATGATGATTGCTATAGTTGATAGGGATATCATGTATTCTACGGTATTAAAGTTCGTTTCGATGTTCAAAGCTGATAAAATAATGCCATCCTCATACGGAGTCACGTGACTTTGGCTCAGTCAAAATCAATATTTTCTCGAAAAAATCACTCGAAATTCACTCATTCACTTCAACATCGAGAAATTTCATAGAGGAAAGTTATCCTTACGTATTTTCTTCTGGTAATAGTAGTAACATTCTACATTTTTCATGTTCATGTGTTCAAAGTGTGTGATTTATGAATACCAAAGTAAACCGTTTCATTATTTGGGGAGGGAAAGGTGGAAAAATATGAGTTATTGTTAGAGTTCTTCCTAGGAGGTGATTTCATTTTAGGGACACTACCAAAAATATCTGTATGAGATCAAAATCTTGTCAAAGAGACTTTCAAAGATTAACTTCATTGCCATTACAAAATATCTGCGTCCGCCGAATCTTGAATCTTATACACTGGTCATTTTGGACATGTTTTCTGTCATCAGCGACTGTTCAGTTCAAGACTTACAACTGAACAAAAAACGGAGGAGGAAATCCAGTATACAACAAAATCAAGAAATAGAGATTCAATAATCCTACTAACAATTCGTGATTGAACGTGGTCAAGGATCTCAAAAATAGAGTTCAATCGAGAGAATATTATATGAAATTATAAGTTCGTGCTTCAATGCTGCTAAAAAAATTTTCGGTTTAACTTTCAATAATTCATGTTTTGAAACCCCTCACAGTTTTGATTCTCCTTTTCAGAAGTGATGCAGCTTATTCAGTTTCTTCACCAAGCATCTTCTGTTTTTTCAGCAATATAATGTTTTCAACTCAAGGGATTTTTACTCATAGTGCGTAGTTTTCGAGAAAAATAATAGAAACCGAACAGTTCTTTGTCTGAGAGCTTTCACCGGGAATAGAATAGAGGACCTCAAAATAAAAGAAAAAAAAAACTTCTCATGATTATGAGGTGAATCTGTCATTGAAAATTCTATATTTTTTAGGTAAATCTGTCGAATGCATCCAGACAAATGAGAATCATTCATCAAATCATTATTTCCACTATGTAGAGGACCATCTTCCTGTAAATGTACCAATCTTGCTCAAACCAATGTTGGGAGTTCCTTCTTAAAGTTCATATGATATTCTGTTATGTATATTGGAAACAATTTTTCTTTATTTGTATCCTATCTCTTATGAATGGTACAGTACATTGAAATACATGAGGATAATTATGATGATGTTTATTTTTTCAAATATACATCTCATCTCAGCTTCCGGATGAGCAAAGTATCATTCGGAATATAAATTCAGATTCAGACAGTTCGGAAATCACTTTGGAAATCACTGAATTGTAGTCATTGAATCAATACTTCACTAAGAAAATTTGGTACTAGAATACCACTGACACAAACCAATGTCATGAATACATTTCCATGAAATTTGTTTTCACCTAGATATATAGTCCCATCTTTTCACAGTCAGAAATGGAAACAGAGATTTCCCAAATTATTTTCATTTCAAAAATTTTCGAGCAATATATTCATACTTTTTGACTTGATTTCCAGAACAGGTGTGAACATAGGTAAAATATTATGATCATCACCAATTGTAACCTTTCGAAAATATTTTCGGATGAAGATGTTAGCGCTTTCGCATTGATTTGCATTTTGCATTGTATCCATTCAATATGAACTTGGAGGAAGTGCATCTCATTCGAAGGCATTCTTTGTGATTTTATCAATACGGCAAACTCCAACAAACTTTTCTTCAACTGTACATAGATCAAAAAGTTGATAGGTACTTTTCGTTCTGTGAACAGTCACCAGTTCTCCTGAAGGGGGCACTTTTATTCGACTAAATTTATGGTGGCAGAACTGAAAATAGTAGGAGATGGAGTTCTACCTAACTTGCAATGAAACATAATCAAAACATAAATAGACTTTTGTGCATCCAGAAATATTCAATTGTTGTATACAGGGTTGGGACAAAGTATGGAACCAAGTGAATATCTTTTTAACGAAAACAACGATATTTATGAAAATTCGCAGTTTAGTGCAATGGAACGAAATGCATGATGATCGGTTATGGTGATTGTGAAATTTATTTTCGTCAATCAGAATTTGACATTTGGAGGACAAAAGAGTACTCGTTCATTTATTACTACGCATACGAACAACATCAATCAGTTTATCTGAATAGTTTTTTGCTCTTATGCAAAAAACTCAAAGGAGGTCGATAGAAGTGCTATATCCCTCGTTCTTACAATTTTTTTCACAGTAAACTCTGTATGTGTGAATTCGAAATAACAAGCTTTTTCAAAATCTGTAGAAATATATAGGATGTCTCATTTGAATTAAAGGAGTTGATAGTATTTCCGGTTGAACCAGAAGTATATTATTGACAAAAAAATGTTCATCAGATGCTCTTCGTTCCATTGTACTCACCTGCATATTTTCATAAATATCGTTCTTTTCGTTTAAAATATATTTACTTGGTTCCATACTTCATCCCAACCCTGTATTTGATGGAATCATGATGAAATGATTCAAATGAGTGAAACCGAATCATTTGTTAGACACCATCGAATTTGAAACGCAAAATAGTTGTAAAATAATGACGCCATATTGTATGGTGAAGCGAATTGGTTGAAAAGCGCATCAGTGCATTCACTATTGGGAATATGACGATGCGAATATGACATCTGGTGGACATTTTCGAACTAACTCCTGGAGTGCATGTAATCAGCTGATGTATGATGAATACAAACCAATTCTAGTTGATGTCAGCGCCTTTGGCAACTGATTCATTTTGTACTCGTATTCTGAAGAGTTCGTCGAAATAAACGTAAGAAAATCATTCCACAAGTCAGCCATCTTGTTAGAAAAACAGCGCCCAAATCGGTTGATAACCCCAACGTTTGACAGTGACCATTTCTGAAATATTGTTAGCAGCAAAGCATGAAATATTTGTTGTACTCAGTTATATGTACGAATCACAATATCACTATATTGGCTGTGAAATCATCAGTTGATTGAAATCAAATGATGATCAACTGTATGTCAGCCCTTTGCTGTGGAAGTTCTTCTTGCATCAATATATCGGCTATGAGATGATGCATTTTGAAAGAATGACAATATAATAACCTCGTCGGAGTAACTAACGGTACCAGGGGCCCTTTTGGGTGCACTTATCCGTAAAATATCCATCAGTAAACACATATGAGCCATCATTAAATAACTCAAGAGTGGGACGGTCAATTGCCAAAATTACCCACTTGCAAGGCTCAAGCAAAATATTTTTTAGATAACATGAAATTACAGTCTGATGGACGCACATATTTTTCGGTGCCTGAAGAGCATTATAGAAAAGAGTTATTCAGTGGGTACACGGTTCCGTCTGAATGTATATAGGATGGACAAATAAAATGAATGAATAAGAAACCTAATATTTTCTCTGGGGTTTCGACTTCCACTTACGAAATCAATAATAAAAATAATAATGGAATTATGAGAATGCTGATTACACTGATAACAGTAATGATAATAATAATGAAGCGACCCCCACAATGTCAAACTTGCCAGGTTATACTCACGGTTAGACACCTGTTGACACAATAGTGGAATCCAAAGAGATATTCCAACAATATTATCTAACGACAAAAGGAACATAAATAATTCACTCCTCTTTCTCGATAGAGCGATAGAGCAATAAGTGCTAACTCTTCCCCTTTCTCGCAGTTGACATCCAATATGTTCACATCATTTTCTCAATGAACTCGTATGCCGCACATGAAGTTTTCGAAATAATTCATCAAGTTTTGGTGTTGAGAAACAACGATGGAATTTTGAAAAATCTTCATCCTTCAATCCTTGTTCTGTTGACTAATATTGAAATCGAACTGCAAATAGATAATATTATGAGCGGAACATTTTATTTACTTTTTTACAACCTTGCAAATGTACAATACAGAGCGAAGACTATTTTCAATAATAGTTAAATCATCACCAGTTTTGTTCTCTTCGTATCACTGAACAACGTGCAGACTACCACCCTGTACACTGTATGAATCTACTAACTCTCATCGCGTAGTAGTAGTATGCAATTTAATTCATTTTATTTAAGGGCGTTAGCTGGAGCTGCAAATATTTTGGAAGTCGAGAACCTGTTCAATGTTCATCCTTTTATCGGGGTTTAAAGACCTTGAGGTCACTCTAGGTTATGCCCGTTCACTTGCACGCCACTCAGATTCCTATTCAAGAATTATTTGAAGTAAAAATGACAAGGTGGCGAGAGGAAAAACCTGAAGGCGTTCAGTGGCGTCTGCAAAAATCATTCTAATGAAACAGTTTCCAAGGAATAAGAGAAATGATTTTTGTGTAAGATTGTACGATTTTTCGACAGTCCTTTTGAAGTAATTGTTCATAAAAATCTATCGTCAATCATTATGGCGTAGAAATGACCGGTCAGTAAGATCATCAGATCTTATGCCTCTTGATTTATCCTAATCAGGAATATTCTAAATTGAGATTCACAGTAGCTATTCAATGGAAACAGGTGATTAAATCAGCAGAGGCATCGAATTATTATTTGAGCATGAATAGTATATTGAATAACTAGTGTGGAAAGTGAAATATTTCGCACGAGTAGATATTTAGCACGAGCTGTGTAGTGGCGAGTGCGGAAATGTTATGGTGCATGAAAAATAATTTCTAACGAGTTATGTACACTATTTCCGCTACGATCCCAACTATTTGAATGATTATTATTCCAAGTCTCACCCACTGTCCATTGTCATTCATCAAAATTTCAGGCAAAATACAGCAGTCAGGAACGAGAGTATGAATTGCCGTAAGTTCGCAACCGGTTATTTCATCTATCATATTTGGTGAGTAACTCCATTCAACTGAGTCAACGTCAACTCTGTTTGTTGTTTGTCATTCGTATTTGTATTTGAAATGAATAACTCAGTGGATTCATATAATATCCACAGAGATCATAAACAGAAAAGATAGGAGATCATGGTAACATAAGCAGACAGAAGAAGAAAGGAAGGTGGTGAATTCAATCATTTTCCAGAAGGTTCTGAGATGCCAAATCGATATCAAATATAAGTACCATGCGTTATAGTGCCATCAGTGAAATTTACAAAAGGAACAACCTTGCGTTTTCGAAACCATTTCCACACTACTGCGTTTCACTTTCGACTTACCTGTTGACATAGTCAAATAGGCTACTTTCTAGATACCAAGAAAATGTTGAAAGCGCTGTTTTCATGGGTGGTCGTAAAAAGGCATTTGAAAGCAATTTATTGATTTCTGCCGATTATGATCCGGTATGACCAAAAAAATTATGAGACTATTACCATCTATTTCTATAGTCCAGCATTTCCTTCAGGTCGAAAGATATGTAGAATATGTCACTCTATCATAGGACATCACACAAAGATATGCTTCACCATCAACAGAACTTCACAAATGATAAATATCCTACTGAAGATCAGTGCTCCTAATCGATCTTCTATCATCAGCACGATTAGAGAAGATAAACGTATAATCTGTATAAATAATTGAAGAAAATAACCAGTATGATTCAACATCATGATTTTTTTTTAATATGTCAGTTAGAATTAGTTAGCGAATCATCAACATCCACACCCCAATAATAGAAACAAAACACTGAGGTTCAAATTGTCCAGATATCCTGAAGTTGAACTCCAGATCGAGAATGACATATCAACTAGTCAGGTATTCACCAACTACGACCGGTTGTTCAATCAGACGATATCTCTGATTGTACAAGTGATATAGACTGAGCCGAATTTTTCATGAGATAAACCTAGTTCAACAATGGTTTGCATGATGCCTTCAATCTATAGTTGAATAACAAATCTGGTCCACTCAATCAGTGGATTCAACTCCTAGTGAACGACAGGCCCTTAAGAAATATGGAGAACGGAATAACTTGTAAGACTTTCTGACAGAGTGCACTATTAAATAACTGAGGGAAGAGACATTTTTCGGTATCCCAAATGTTCTTCCTCATTGACTCCTAGTCTAGGATGAATCGTTGAAAATCAAATTGGAAAATTTGGTTAGCATGTCGTATAATAATATTTCATGTGGAATATCTGGTATCGGAAGATTCCGAGTAATCATTACTGAGAAGATATCGAAAGATCATAAAGCGTCTTGATCCTCTATGGAAATAATGAAACCCTTCCATAAATTCCTCATCACGTGCTTATCATACGATATTCGCCCATATTGTTTTATGAATCTCAAATCCTGAAGTATAAGAAGTCCATCTCGATGTGATGAAGAATCATAAAGTCATCTCCGAAATGTTTCACAAGAAAATACAAAGGCAACAATTAGGTTGAGAACATGCTGCTAACTGGTGATATGCACCCTCATGCTCCAAAGCATATTCTCTATCTAATTATCGCCTTGTCTTTTTGCTAATAAACATTTTGTGGCGACAATTTCAGGTTCCATCATCCTTCGATATCATATCATGTTAAAATACTGATTATTTTTGGGCTCATGCTGATGCATATCATGTCATTTCACATGGACAGGACTACTGAAGATAACAACTGAGCAAAATTATGATATCGAACTTTTCCCGGCATCTTCATAGTATCTAAGGATCCAGAAAGCTTGTCAATATTCTTCAGTTCATTTGAATATATGAAGTTGGAAATCAAAATCAGTATGTTTACCTACTGCACGTATGAATTATTTTGGTATTCAAAAAGTCGAAAGAAACATGTGAATATAATCGATATTAGTTCAGAAGAAAATCCTCTTTCCCTCCCAAATGACTCGATTCTCAGAGGTGAATGATGGTATTGAGTGTTTTCCTTATGAAACTTCTTATCCATTATAAAATATCTGCGTCCAAACATATTCATCAAAACCTGTACAAAAAATTTCAGATCATCTTGGCCACCATGATTGAACAAATAAATAAATAAATAAATAAATAAATGAATTTATTCAATAAGTGAGTGACATAATACACTAAATGAAAATAATACACTCGATAATATAGTATGCTGTCTATACTTATTGAAAAAGACCATATTCAGTGTCATGATACAATCAAAGATTCTATTATGACCCTGATCTTCCATATGGCCTTGAGGTAAGCTATTAACAAGTAATCCTATCAACTAATAATTACAATTTGCAGTAAGCACTACAGGTTGATTACCATTATTCAATCTGAGCTGAAAAACTGAGGACAATAACCAATTCAAAGACCAAAAGCCCAAAAGGAAATTTTCAAATAGTTTTTATCTTCAGTTCTATATCTTAAAATCGAATGCTAGCTCATTTTCGAGTAACAGACTCTTGATTTTTTTTTAAATTGAACTGCATCGAGACATTTCAATTTCCTAGGTAGAGTATTCATGACCTTGCAAATGACATAAGAGAATGAACTTTTGAAGAGGGACGTTTTGTGTTTTGGAATAATCAGATTATTTTTATGGCGGATGTTGATGCTATGTGCATCAGAACGAAGCTTAAGTTTTCGGTATAAGTATATGGGTGTTTTGAATTTGATGACATTGTTGAATAAACAACTACCATGCAAGAATCTTCGCTGTTTAATTCTCAACCACTTCACTTCGGTGAGTTTGTGTGAAGTATGTGACCTTCTTTTCATATTGAAAATGAATCTAAGACAAAAGTTCTGGATCTTTTGTAAGCGATTTTCATTTTCTTTAGTTAAGCAGGGCCCGTAGACAACATCGGCGAAATTAAGGTGTGATAATACAAGTGCTTCACATAAAATAGCTTTAGTTTTCATATTGAGAATGTTCTTGTTTGCATAAATAAGTTTGAGGCTGCCAAAAGCTTTTTTGAATATACTGTTGACGTGCATATCAAACTTCAAATCAGTATCAATTTTTAGCAGTTGTTGTTGTGGGTATGATATTATTATCGATTTGTATTTTTAGCTTATGATAACACCTATCTCAAGACTTTAGGACCGAATAACATCACTCGAGACTTAGTTGGGTTGAGAGAGACAATATTTGGTGGAAATTTCGGAAAGGGCTTTCAATTCAGAACTGATGACCTCGTTTGATAGGTTAATACTTGATTCGTCAAAAGACATGTAGATCTGAGTGTCATCTGCATAAAAATGACTAGTACATTGACTTAAGATATCCCCGAAAGAAAATGTATATATTGTAAATAACAATGGCCCTAAGATGGATCCTTGAGGTACACCAGAGGTGATGCTGAGTTCTCTCGACATCTTATGTTTATACTTAACGATTTGTGCCCGATTCATCAAGTAACTTTCCATCAAGGATAATGCCGTTTTTCCGAAACCTATGTTGTGAAGTTTCGCCAACATAATACGATGATTTATTCTATCAAAGGCTTTAGAGTAGTCTAGAAGTACGAGTGTCGTGAGCTTATTTTCGTCAGTAGCAGATATGATATCATCAACCACAGTTAACAAGGCTGACGTACAGCTATGTTTTTGTCGGAATCCTGATTGATTATCAGGAAGTAGATCATTTTTATTCAAATGCAACTTGACTTGTGCGAGAATCGCTTTTTCATAAACTTCAGAAAGAGAACATAAAATGCTGATGGGGCGAAGCTGTGAAAGTTCTGTTGGAGTTTTTATTTTTGGCAGTGGTAGTATATATGAAGTCTTCCATTGTTGAGGAAAGATTCCCTTCTCTAATTAAAAGTTCATAATATGAGTGATATGAGGAATTATCAGGGGGCAACAATGAAGTAACATATTGAGACTTATACCGTCGACACCAATTGCATTCGATTTCAAGGACAGCAGTGCTTCATGTATAGTATTTTCGTCTACAATATTGAAATTAAAATTTGTAACGTTCATAGCGCGAGTGCTTTCGAGAAGATCAATCAGTTCTTCGCCTGGAGGTGGAGCAGATTGAGATTGATTTACTAAATGTTTGTTGATTTCATCAACGTCTGCCAAATTAGAAGGAAGATCAGTGCTGAGGCTTTTGGAGTAAATATGCAGATTGTTCAGTTCGCGGTATAAATGTTTAGTGCTTTTATTTTGACTAAGCGAATAGTTAAGATAGGCTCGTTTCTCATTGCGAATTGCAATGTTGGTGAAATTTCTTAGTTCTTTATAATAATTCCAGTGTTGAACATTTCTGCTTTTTCTGTATCTTTGGAGAGCTTTATCACGACATTATTGGTTACCCAAGGATTGTATCTCCTCTTACGATGCAACGTGATTTTATTTAGTGGGGCATGTGTGTCATATAAGTCAATCAAGATTTTATTGAATAATGATAATTTGGATTCAAGGTTGATAGTATTATGAATTATATGAAAGGGAGCCTTTTGGAGGTCAATGTTGAAAGCTTCTATATTCATTATGTTCAAACTTCTAACGAATAATGAATTATTTTGTTTCAAGTCCCTATAGTTGAGATTCAGTAAAACTGGATTATGATCTGAATTTATATAGTCATGAGTGAGAACATGGCAAGAATCAACGTCGACTGATTCAGAGCATATAAAAAGATCTAGAAGAGTTGATGAATTACGATAAGTTCTAGTCGGAGCTTCTACCAGTTGAATGAGACCAAACGAGCTCGAAACATTGCTGAGCAGTCGTGATGCTGATGACTGACTAAGCATCAAGTCGATGTCGAAATCCCCACAGCATATCAACTGATCATGTTCTATGAATATCTGTCTTCAAATTCGTTGAGAAACACGTTGACATTTTGTCTAGGAGGTCTATAAATCACCCCAATAGCAATTGAGGTGTCATTCACATTGATTCTCACCCAAAGCTGTGCAGTGCCAGAGATTAAGGTGATGTCATCAATTTCAATCGATATAAAACTACTTCTCACGTACATAGCAACACCTCCGCCTCTGTCGGGACGATCACACCTAAATATGTTATAATTTTCAAGTAATAGCAATTCATCTGAAATATTGTTACTCAACCAAGTTTCCGTCAAACATATAATGTCAGGATCTATATCGTATACGAACTCTTTGAGCTCTCCTAAATGAGGAACCAGCGATCTAATATTGAGTTGAAAGATCGTGAGATTTTTAGCCATTTTAGGAGGAAAGAAGGATATATACATATAAGTCCGCCAAAGAGTAGATTTGAATTCAATTTTTATAACTATCACTTCATAGTTCTTTGGTAGTAACGGGCTGCTCTTCCACTTTTATCACTGGATACTGAATCCGACCTAATGAATTTTCCCTTTCCTTTTCCTTGTCCACTGGCAGCCGAAGAGTCGAGTTTCTTCCTGCTTTCCTCTTCCTCTTTGGGTGTTGAGTTATCTGATCGGGTTTTCACAGTGTGCGTTGAACAATCCTTCGATGACGATGTGTTGACCTCATCCAGCAGATTTGTGTAGTTGGGAGTTTCTGGTGTACTATTAGATCGCAATTTACTTGATTTGGGTGTGAAATATAACTCTAGAGACTTGACCTCTGTAAACAATCGACAGTTCCTGATACAAGCATAGACTGGACATTTTTCTTCGGTATCAATTGTAGGAAGTATTTGATTGAATGTAATTCCGAAGGATAAATCACTGCATATCCTCAGTGGAGCAATTATTCTAGTTATGTATATCGGAACACACTCCTTGAGGTAGTTTTGAACGTTCAGCCGTGGAGATATTTCTTGATACATGAGTGTAAAAGACGATTGGTACAAATCTTCCAAATCTATGCTTGGAAATTCATTTTTGAATAAACGTAATTTTTCATTTGCTTCTTGGAACCACTGATCAGAAACTGTTCCCAGTGATCCACCATTCCTGCGGATGTGAAATATTCTTGCAGCTGTAATACCCAATTGTACTTCGAGTCTACGTCATTGAGCCTGAGCAAGCTTCTTCAAAGTTCCCGTGATAACATTCAGCAATTCCAGTCAAGATTGGAACATAATAGAAGAATCATTCTTTGAACTTGTTCTGAAAGACACATTTTTGCACTCCTTTTCATGGAGCACTCCTCGCTTTGCTCGTCTTACTCCAAGAAACGTGTGTGCCAAAAGATATCTTTCAGAACTTGCAGTTGGATGTTAATCAAGTATCCACAATGAATTCGACAGTCAATTTTCTGAGTGATTCGAAGACGAATAGTTCGTTTAGATATGTGTCTTTTAATTTGCTTCGTTTTCAAGACACAAGGTGCTGAATTGAATAAAAATCGGAAATATCCTGAATATGCTTCAACAAATGTCGTTGTGATTTTGAATTATTCGTCATGTTAAGAATCTAATTTAGCTAGAACCTTGATTCAATTTATTGGTACAGTAACATCCCGAAAGACACCTCAACGAACAAAAGAGCCAATAAATTGGCACATTGGTCTCTTACAAGGACAAATGATTAATGCTGAATTACAACAAAATTGGGCGGAGGATCTTCAAGATATTCGGGAAGTAGCTTTTTTTTTCAATTGGAAACAAATCAAGTTAGGACACATATTCATATTAACTTGTTGTCATGATATCACTCTGTTACATACCTAATCAATACTCTGTGTGATAATATTTACTTGGCTGATTAATTTCCATATCCTTGATTTCTATTTCGTTTCTCTCCTTCTCTGCATGATATAAGTTTTGGTCTTTCTGAACTCTATGCCATATGATTTCCAGATGAAATGTGACTCTTACTATTTTTCAATAGTTGAGTATATCAGTCTCAGTTCTGAATTGTGTAATGCACATTTCCATTAGATAATAAGACATCATTCTTCGAAGACTTCGTTCTGCTTTCATTCGAGTAGTTCTACAATATCGTATAACTAACCGAAAGCATCGAATGACTAGAGTTACAAATCAACAGTTTTTTTTTCATTAGAATTAGAATAACATATGTACGTGGAATTCTGAAGAGTATGAATTACTTACGGTAAATGTTGAGGATACCTCTTCAATATTAACGATATTCGATCAATCATGACTTGAAAGAAAATCTGCAAGAAAAAAAAAAAGAAAGTGCGAGTTTGAGGTCTGCATGATATTTCTTGTGATTCGTTCATTGTGAATCGGTTACTCATTCTATGGTACCGTTATTCGTTGCCAACTCCAACAAAAGCTTCGACCATGGCCAATTTGGCACAAGAAGCTTTTCTCCTTTTGTTTTTGTTTTGGGCATTGTATCTATATTGGGAAGTAGTACACGGAGTGATCACATTGTTTGGGGTCTACAGTGTGGAAAAACATGGAAAAAAATCACGAATTACGATTATCATAATATATGTTTCCATCTATGTGAACAGATTGTTTTCGACACAATCACTGAGCCAGTTTGTTCAAAGTATCTTGATAATTCAAAACTGCAGTCTTTGTGAATTTTTTTCAATGGAATTCCTCTCGTAATTTCTCATATCTGAGAATTTTTCATGTTTCATTTCATTCATCTGCTTACGAAATATAATTGTTCAAATATTCTAAGAAATATAAATTAATGTGCACTAAAACATGGTCGAACCCTTGTTGCCCAGGAGTTACTTGAGAATATATTCAATCTATCAAAATTCACATTCAATTGGTGAACAAAAACAAATGGTGCCAGCTCCCTGCCATTCCCGATTGTCTCTTGGGCATGGCTGACTATGTTGTACTACACTCCTTTATATATTTTAACGCTTATTTTCCGAAAACGAATGGATGAAGGGATGAATATTTATAAATTCGGAATCAAAAGAAATTGTCCTTTTCAGTCATGAGATAATATAGAGAGTGATTCATTGACAAAAGAAGACTATATGTCAAAATATGATATTTGTCGAAATAATCCTGAATGTCTGATCAGACAAACTGTGTTTTATGTATAGTATAGCAGCAATTTCCCATCAGTGAGGCCCATGTCTTTGACAGACTCTTGATTGTAACAGTCAAAACAGAAAGAAGCCCATGTTAGCCAATATCAAATTGAGATCTGAATTGACACAACACGTTAAAAATCAAAGGAAGGTTACATATTTCAGCACCGAGTCTGAAATGGAAAATTCGGAAATAAGCTGAGTAACAGCGAATTTTCGAAGGGACGACTGCTTGCGAATGGCCTTCTGTAAGAACGTCTTCAACTATTTTCTCTGTTTTGGCTTCTATTGATACAAAATACATACTTTTTCCGCCAGAACAATCAGTGAGAGCTTCGGAATTTTGACGATGGATGGTGGCGAATAAATATGTTATATCGAGTTTGGATCCCTTGAAAATTTGGTGGCTTGGTGGAAAATGATATATTAGTGAATGATGAATCATAAACTGGTCATTTTCATCAGTGACAGAGTGATTTGTGATATGCGTGGCGGCTGAAGAAAACTGAAAACTAAAAATCGTGTATTGGAACGTGCGCAAACTTATATTGCCTGTATTTCGACCCGTTTTGGGAGGAATCTTAGCCAATCGGAGCTTCAGCTCCCACACAAGATACTCCTCATACCTTCATTATACATTGAAGAAGTCAGAAAGCAGGGAAAACATCCTGGAAGGAGTTGAATCAACGTTCTTCAGCATATTGGAGGAAGGTGGATCCAACATTTTTCTAGTTCTGTGTTAAGGCGGATTTATCAAGGATGTTCAGCATCCTTGATAAATCCGCCTATGAATTTTACTCCTTCGAGAATATTTTTCCTACTTTTTGGCTTCCTCAATGTATGAGGGTGGTTTGAAAAGTATCCTCTGTGAGAAATGAATCTCCGATTGGCTATGACCTCTACCAAAAAACAGGTCGAAAATAGGAGGTTGATTCTCATACTTTTTTCTGGATTATCTCGAAAAGTATGGGTTTGGGCACATTGTGGAATTCCTGTCGGAGTACCTGCCGATAAAATTTTTCGAAAAAAAAACCCATCACATGATGAGTGCAAAAGTACCCAAAAAAAAACAGAGAAACCATTTATAGAATATCGTCTCACACATCTTGTAGGAGTTGAATGAATTGCTATACGAAGTTAGAGATCCACTCAATCCAGGATATGATATTATATATCATATACTCCTTGAGCTCAGAGAGAGTGGGGGATTGAAACGACCATAAGAAAGAGGCGCAGCAATCAAAAATCAGCACTATTGGCAAAACATTTTGATGGGTCATGCTATTATATTGAGAAATACGATCATCATCAATTATTTTCATTCGAATCAAGTTGATAGTGTAAGGTTATTCACTCGAATCTTTTTTCAGTGAAGTTCATCGATCCATGAGTGTGTTGAAACAAAGAGAAAACAAAATGAGTTGTTGAATGATGTTGAACAAATTCCAATGAAATTAACCAATCAAAAGAGCAAACGAAAGTGATGCAACCAGCAGTGATAAGCTAACTATCTCTGATATTCGTTTCAATGCTCCTCATAAGTCGATGGGCAAGGATGGATCTAGTAGAGAAAATATAATATATCTTTGCACCCGACGACCTCACTGGACAAAAACGGAATTATCTCAGAACTCTTCAGCGGTTTCTCATTTGATAACAGATAATCACAAGTTCGCTGAGTTATGTGATCCTTGCATGCATCGTTATGCCATCGTGCTTCGGAAAACTGGGTCAGACGCAAACACAGAGAACATACACCGGGCCCGGCGATCTGCAGTCTAATTGCTTCTCTTACGGGCAGAAATATGCACAATCATTCGCTTGGATCGTACCTACGAACTTTCCCTACGAATAAATATGATGTCGAACATGCAGGTAAGTATATCAAACAAAAAAGTCTGTGGTGGGTCATCCATCTTCGAGAGAATGCGGTACGAGGCAGGTAACGCTGTTCTGATGATTTTTTATCATGGACTGAAATCTTTGGCACTGTTTCACCACGCACAATGACATTCTTCTTCACACCTCGATGTATCGTACGTAGAAACCTAGAAAGAACTGTTGTCGACTTCTTCACATAATGTGGTTTGTTTATTCCTTCTAGTCGTTTAACGTTAACAATGGTCTCAGACTGTATTAACCAAAGATATAAGTTTATGAAATATTCTCTACTAGATCGAGCTTAGAGAGAGAGAGAGGAATTGAAACGACAATAAGAATGCTACGGAGAGATCGAAAATCAGCTGATTGTCAATTACTTTCATTCGAATCGAATTGATAGTAAAAAAATTTCCACTTAAATCTATTGCTAAGCAGAGTTCATCGATCCATAAGTGTATTGGAACAGAAGAAGTCAGTTTCACTCGTTGTTTGAATATTGAAAATTTGTAAATAATCCTATTTGGTTCAGCCGGTTCATCAAGTCAAGAGGAAGGATTTCAAAATTTTGCTCGAAATTATGTTGCCCTGTTTAGTCTATGGCTGTGCTGATGATATTCTCTTCCCAAACAACTTTTTCTCTCTCTCAGAATTTCTCAGAGGCTTTTTAACATTCGACGTACCCAGTATGTAATGGTTCGGAGTCAACGCTCAATTTCAGTAGGATCTGACGTCAATGATCTAGGGTTTAAAATTATTTCTTTCAATTTTTGTCTGATCAGGAGTGTATTGAATGTCTTCCTGATTTTGCCATTCCATTATTTCCATTTCGATCTTCTGCTTAGCTCTATCAGTCTCTGTCTTTGCGAATCACTACTAGGTAGCTGCCTTTGATCTTACTATAAGTATGGAAAGGGGAGTGATCACTTTCAGAATGACTTTTTGTATTCGGACCTGCTCATACAAACGGTGAAGCATAACCTTGTACAGGGTCAAAATATTAGATTTCAAAGAATGAATATAAATTCCGACATAAAAAGACAGACATTTCCAAAAGTACACTAATGTTCCATTTCTGCTGAAAATTCTAGCCAGAAATTAGAGATTCGCTCGTATATAATTACTTAAAAAGTGAGTAACAATTGAGTCAGTAGTGAATTGATTGATCATTCAGCAAATGAAGTGTGAATCGAAATGATTTGACACTCAAGTATATTCAAAAATTTCGCAAAAAACGAAACTTGCCACCTCATCCATGTCAGATATACAGCATTTCATCAGGAAAACCAGTAGAAAGGCTATCTTCTTCTTGTATAAACAAACAATTCTAATGTGGTAATATAGGTACCAGGTATAAAATCCAGCGAACGCCTTCACTAATTATGTTATTCTTCATTGTTCTAGAATATGGGAGAAATGGATGAATCGAATAGAACTCCTGTCCAGACCATAGACCATCACTCCATATCGCTTTCCCCCCTCACAGCTCAAATATCATCCAATGAGGCTATAAATATGTTCCAGATGCAGACAGATCGATAGTATGGATGATGATTTGAACAAATTCAAGCTTGTACCTCCACAAGGAAAGCGGATGGCACAATATACAGTATGATCCTAATATCAGGTACCACTATTCTCATATAGTCGTCAGTATCTAGTATTTTCTCATGGAATTATCCTGTGACGTCCATTGAGAGACCTGCTTCACGAAAACTTGACTTTCTTTTCCGTGCAAAAAGAGATTCAACACCTCAGCAACTGGTCACGATCTGCGAAGCGCAAATTCGACCAAAGAGAGAGAGAGAGAGAAAGAGATAGAGAGATTTTCATCTACTCATCTAACGAATTAATCACGTCACGTGTCTATAATATCATCGGAAGGTTGGCGATCTTTCCTTTTTTTATAGATGCTCGGTGCTCCATGTAAATCTAGAGTATTATTTCACAATGAGCGATTCCATGGCTCATGACGGAATCAGGCTGATTATTCTTTCATCGTTCGGCTCGAGAACTGTCACTTTACCAAGCATGATCCATCAATGGAACGGCAGAATTGCTCAGTGACATCCCTGATGCTTACGACTTCCGAACATTGGAATGAATTCCAATACTTTCCTGCTCTTCCAACATCTCACCACTGATATTCCTAGGTTTTCCTTTGGAATAAAAAAAAAAATAGATAGAAGTAGTCAGTAGTAGATTTCCAAGAGTAGTCAAGTGCTAAGAACGAAGGTGACTACATAGTGTGGAAGAGCCGAGTGGAATAAATTCGTTAATATCCTTATCCTGCGAAGAATCTCTCGTAATTTTGTGTCGCATTTCTTCGAAGACATTCGACATTTTCGACGAATTCAACAGTTTTTCTAACGGAAACCCCAGTATCTCATTCAATATTTGGTAATTCTCATCACTTGTTCAATGAAAGGGTTACGTCGGAAGACTGATGAGTCCGGAAAGGTCATCTTGATCAGACAAATTCAAGACCGAAAAAATAATTTTCCAAACGGAGGTCTATAAAACAATAAACGTTCGTTCGGATCAAATTTATGCTGGTACTTTGGATGTGTGTTTGTCGCCTCATGAAATGATTTCAACAGTACGCCATTGAAATAATCGCCCACGACCTATTCATGAGTGGCGAATTCGAAAGTTCGCTAATTTGGGTCCCACAATTTGGTGTGCTGCGTTGCACCTTGTTCGTTCATCTGCTGGTCGTCGGAACAGGCCTACACTGTTGTTCCTGCAGCGCTTAAATTATTCAGAAACAAAATACATCATTACCCAAAAAAACTCGTTAACAACATCAGTCAACGTCTTTGCATGTTCAATTGCAGTCCAATACAACAAGTATGACAAATGCGGATATTGTATGATGATGTTGTACTACGACATTTTTGCTGAATTCGGTCTCATTCCTTGGTTGGAAGAATACCATGCGAGTAATATCGATGAAGGTGCATGATAGACCTCATATACAAAATATCACTGAATCCCAAATAGTGCGTTTCAAAATATTTGAATGTCTTCTAAACAAAAGAGCATTGGGAAATAGCCTGAAAGCTTGAAGTTGAAAAGTATCAGATGTTTCACAGAACTGCATGATTCTCAGTGATGAGCCAGATATGTGGAATCAAGAAAAGAGCCCTGGGGTTCTTGCAGATATATATATTCAACAGAAAATCGTTGAGGGTATCTGAAGAGAAATTTGTTTCGGATGTTCAAAATAATTTTGAGTTTTCGGATCTACCGGAAGTGGATAGGGAGACACTATTTTCCGAGTCATTCATTCTTTGCATCCAGTCTTTGCCAAAACTTTCGAATCACATTCCTTCTCGAGTTATCTGATTCATATATCATAGCTGTGATTCAGTAGCAATCTTTTTCTGCTCTTCAAATGGAAAATCCACTCTTCATATTAATGTTGAATAGATTCATAGTTCTTAGCCGTATTACTTTTATGTTCGAATTTCCTCCTTTCTATTAGAGATAATTCCTCGGAAGTAGAACAAACTCTAGGTTTATTTGATTCCTTGAAAAAACATCGTTATGTATGCGTTGAAGTTGAAACCAGACCTCAATCTCTCATTCAGTCAATCGATATTATTTCACAAAATCCTATTCAGATTGATAACTACGAAAAGCAGTTGAACTATGATCACTTTTCTCAATTACAGCATTATTTTCTTTGAGAAGCATCTGATCTACATTTCATTCTCGACCATTGTACCTCAACATCAATTCAACTGCAATGTGACTATCTCTCCGTCAATTTCTTGTTGGGTTCGATCGGTTTCTATTAGTAAACTTGACAGCTTTCGGTCTAGATATCAATATCACTCACCTTTTCTATGAGTTCAATTACAAAGGCTCTCAGTATACTTATATTCAATGTGGGTTATTGAATTTCCTGCTGTATTGTGTTCATGATCAGGAACATCGCAACTTCAACCAATCTCCGAGCATTATTCTTCATATCCATATTTTCCATATCAAATTTCACGGTCACCATATTTTGATGAATGGTATACCAAATAATAAGTTCTCCTGTAAATTCAGGACAGTTTCATTGACAATCCTACCGCTGAAATGAATTGAATCTTCCATGTACATCAATCATACAAAACATGTATGAATATAATGTACATCAAAAAGGATATCCATGAGTAGATCTCCAATAACCCTAATCGATTTCGGAAATGTGAAATGGATAATTCCATCACGAATACAATAAATAAATAAAAGAAGCGTATGGAAGCGATGAGCATCCAAACGAACACAGACACAGATTTGCACTTTCGGACATTTCACATGTAATTATTGCACGCACGATGGAAAAAAATGTGGTTAGAAGTGGAGTGGATTTGAAATATTTCAAGAGAGTTGGAACAAAAACGTTTCAACAAACATGGGCCTGGGAAAGAGTATATAAGAGACTGAGCCCACAGTGTTTTTCCTAGGTATCAGTTTCTTCATGAAAAAAATAATGAGTTCCTAGCAAATAGCACCGAATGAAGAGCATTATCAAGTGTTAATCATATTTAACAGTTCCTTTCTGGGAAAATAGTAGATTTCAATCAACTAGTAACAAATGGAAAGCGCTACGAAAGTCATCTAGAATGAACCAATTGAAAAAATGACTATCATTGCCAACCCATGAAACTCTACAATACCTTAAGGTCAAAATGAGTTTTTCAATTGAATTCCGTTTTATTTTCGAGGAAATATATAAATTTTGGCGTCCATGTATTATTTCCTTCTGGATCTAATCAATATCATGGAGATCATGATTCAAACCAGACAGATACCTCTACCTATACCTCAAAAATCCTGGTTATATAAGTCAGAATCTATCCCAGTTCATCAATCATACACCGGATACGAAAAAAATACTACAAAACTGGACGACGGAGGTTGATTCATCCACTTCGATCATTGAATAGCCACTGTGACTGTTCTTGTGATTGTTGTGTACTTGCTGTTTTTCTTTTGCATCATTTGCAGATCGAATATCTCATGATGAGTATGGTCACTTATTTTGAAAGAAACACGTTGATTTCTGTCGAGTTCATAGAACGAATATCTGCACAATAGTCTGAACCTTCATATCAGAAAAAAGAATATCAAATCAAAAATGCACCAATAACCTCAGATGCAATCTATGAGCAGACATAGTTTCGAAAATGGACGAAAGAACAAAAACTAAGGTAAATCCTACCGTTTTACATGCTTTACGAGAAATTGTTTGACTTTTGTGTTCGCACGACTTCACCAGGACTGCGACGCTTTTTGTCATTGGTGATGTAGTTAACTACTTTCGCATGTGTCGTAGGTGTTGGTGAGTACCTACCTAATCGTTCACCATCAGGTATAATAATATTCAGCTCAGAAACATGTATTGAATGGGTAATGAAAAGAGAGACAGCCTTCACAATTAAAATAGCGACTAATAAAAACGTCGATACAGCTATACAAATTCGCATGTATATTTCCACGTTCCTTTCCTTCCCCTAGCAACCACGCCTAAATTTTATATTCTCCACTAATTCTGCGCAGAATTACATTTTTGTGTGTGCCCTCTGCAGATTAAAAAATCTATAATTTTTACTATTCACTACTCCTCTAAAGAGATATAACTCGACAGGCAGCGGTTGCTATGGAGACGAACAGATGAAGATCGCGCGCGATTGCCAGTCGTTCAGTGAAGTCGTGCTCGTCTAATTATTGCGAAAACTCGAAAAAAATAATAGTGGAACTATTGCCGCTGTGCGTGGGTGATTACTACGCATTTAGATACGAAATGAGAGGGTTGAGGGGTGGGGAGAACGAGGGGAACAAGGAGGGCTTCCTAGCGATAGAGGACCCTTCCAGTGTTAAAAAGTTCTCGATCGATATGAATATGCTTTAAAATGTGGATTTTATTTCAACAGGCTGCCGGGAACATTTTTGCTATTTGCACCAGTTATGTTTTACGTCTGAAATTGGAACGGTCGATGAAAGCGAAAGCTTCATCGAAGGGCACGTCTTTATCAAGAGTCAAAATTCAAACGATACACAGCAACATACTGATTGGTCGACTTTCTCTCCAACCAGGTCTTCAAAGTGAACACTTGAGGAAAAAACGGAACTGAAACAAGAACAATCGAGACAAAAAACAAGAATGGAAAGAATGGAGAGAGAAATGAGAAAGAAATCTTACCTCATGAAAACCTAAAGAAAGATGACCCAGGACGTAGAAGAAAATTAGAAATAGATATATAAGAGATGGACAAGCACATAAGAATAAGTAACGACCATGATAGAACTGAAAAATGAGAAATGAAAGGCTATGCCAGTTCATGAGCGGAGCAATGAAACTCAGAGCATTTGCAATCAGAGAATGATGATGATAAGAAATGCTGAAGACAATGATAATAATATTTACGACGTGATCAGTTCTCAGATCTATTGATAAGGATCTTCAAATCAGTTCTATTCCATTTCATCAATTATCGTGCTAAGAATAGGCTCTCAATCAATACTATCGAGTAGAATCACATTTTCCTTCCCAAGTCTTGTAGGTGAAGCTCGAGTTCGAGAGTCTCAGTACAAACAGGGAGTTATTCCCACAAACAGAAAGTTAATCTCACAAACAGGGAGTACAATTGCAGAAAAACTCACTAAACGGGAGCCTAATTCAACCATCATCATCCCTGTGTTCAACTATTCAGAATAAGAGATAATTATAATGATAGTAATATATAATAATTTGGAAATTATGTAGAACTATGTAGCGGCCACCTTTGGATGATTCAGCTTACCGAAATATGAAATTCTGGTTTCAGAGAAGTACTCATTAGGTTGGAAAAACAGTCTGAGTAGTTACACGACACAATTTTCATCAGCTCATATCAAGAAGCAGGAATCCTGTTGATCTGAGCTCACACCTAACTGAATGTGAATGGAGGGGGAAAATCAGCCAGTTCCAAATCCAGGATTCACTCAATTATGATAAGAAAGATGTTTCTTATCCATTTTTCTCGAATCAATTTTGTTATTTCAAGAGCTCTTGTTCTGACAAAGGGATAATCAATAAATATATTTTGATAATCATCAATATTGATGATGATAATTGGTATCAGTTTTGATAATTTCCGAACATTCGATGCTGTTCATTTTTCATTCGAAATGTATCCTCATCCTCTAAAATTATTCCAAATCATTGTGACAGTAGACATAACTGAAAATGAGATGACAACCCATATTATGTTTCCATTTCAGATAATATATGCTCGTTATCTGAGAAAACGCGATATATTCGCGAATCAATTTAGCCCCACAAGACAATTATTATATCTTATTGAAATTTCGTTCCATGCGAATAATGAAAGCATCTGATATGAAAGATTTAACGATTCGCCCGACCCCGACTTTCATCATTTTCCATATTCATATATCATCCACATTCTGAGCGACGGACATGTATAATCCCCAATCCCCATGACTTTTTCTGGTCCATCGATTCCACCCGTATGAATATTTCAAATATATCAGCCTTTTCCACGAAAATCTAATTGTTAGCCAACCGGGGCCTATATAGTTGGGAAAACTCATCATCCCTTCTCTTCTCCACCCTTTTTCGGGCGTTCTCATATCTTCCATAAAATAGCAAACTTTTATATGAAATCGATTATAGAACGTAGAATTTAATGGTAGCAGATGTACCTACCCCTGAAATGACTCTCTCTAGTGGTGAATATTATACAATATCTAAATGAGGAATACGAGAAATTAAATTCAGGCGCACGAATTCCAAAAATGTCGGGAATCGAGGGTATCACATGTTTGAAATTCATTTCGGAGGAGATCCGAGACTTTTCTTTTCATATACATAGTGAGGATAATATTGCATATATGCGATTCCAAAGAGATATAGAATGTTTATTGATGGAGGTTTGTGTGGGTTCACTCCATCGTTCCTAAAATTCATAATCCTGATTCGAGAATGTCAAAGATGTGTTTTCTCCGTTTCCTCCCAAAGATGTGTTTCCTGATTTCATGAAATATCTGTACATCAACCACCATTGATCTGAAAACTACATAGGTACATCAATTTGTTAGTTAGAGGTCACTTCTTTTCTTGCTCTCTTTTGTCACTTCGATCAGCATCTTATCAACATCCTGCGTATACAGAGATGTTGGATTTTTTTGTAAAGTTTGTAGTCCACCTTGTGGCAAATAGAGACACTCTTGCCAAGTGCTCTAACCGTTGGCCGACTCGGACTATTCATTGGCGTATGTGTTTATCAGAGTCGCTGAGCGAAGTTCATCCGATGGCAAAGGAACATTTCTTTATCAAAGGACTTGCCGCACTTCTTCATAGACCCCAAGTTTGTGTATCTGGATTGCTCCTTGGTAATTCCCAGAAGGGCTCTGTCAATTTCAGCAATCGAAGAGAATATAGAAATTTCCATATCATGTGTGATCATCCTGAGAGGAGACCAATATTGTTTTCCTTCTTCTTCAGTCTGGTCTTTCTTACCCAAATCTGTATAGGAAGAAGGTTCTGGCATGCTCTCATAGCCGGTCCTCATGGAAGCTGGACTGAAAGGAAGCCTCAAGGGCGGTGAGAGGTAAAGGAGGAAGGTGAGCCCTATAGGGTCGCATGCTAGGCCTCAACCATCAGTTCAAAGTCATCTGCATAGCCTTGGGATCTACCAGGAATTTGGACCATATCAAAGATGTCAGTTTTCCACCTTGCGGGCTTTATTTTACTGCAATTAAAGTCATCGTGAGATTTCCAAACTCCTTTCATTCATTTTTCTCTCTGGTTTCCATATTCACAGAGTGTCAGAGTGCCATAATATGTCGAAAATATCCCAGATTCCGATAGAACAAGAAAGGAAACATGTTCTGCTTCATATCTGTTATTTTGTTCTTTATGACTCCACAACGAAACCAACGACAGAAAATGCATTCAATGGTCATTCTTTTATTGTATTGTATTGGTATTGAAATCTCAAACTCCCTTTTGTTCAATTTTTGTATTTTGTTCCTATCTAATGGTGATGATAGTTTTGAGAATAGAGTTGTAACTTCAACTCACCGAATCGATAACAATTTAAAAAACAATACAACGACACAAAATGAGGAGAGACAGGTAGGATATTAGTTCAGAAGAGAGAATCCTTCCCCACATCAACCATGCCGCTTCATCAAATTGACTACTGTTGATACACTTCCACGAATCATCATAAATAATATATGGTGAACAACTGACATATCATTTCACGATACCTTTGTTGGTTCAAGACCACTGATAACTAGAATACTGATGAAAAAATTTGCATTGAGAATATATAATACTCCTGTTCATATACCACATAAGCATACTGTTCTGTTCTGTTCATCATGATGAATGAAATGGGTTAAGGCATAATTTGAGAACCATCGAGAACATATGGGCTATATAATGTCTCATTGGACATTCCAAACGTACCACAGAGGTCCTGGAAGTTCACACCAGGATTGGATATCAAATGGTCGTCTACCCCATACGTCCAATGCTGCACGAAGAGAAATTTGGAAAACATATTAGATGAAAGAAACATGTGGATTTAACAATCTTGCGAGATAAAATGCATAATGAATTTGTACATGAAAATATTGTCAACCATGAAATCGGTGGTTGAAAAAATCCATCTGTTGGAATGAAGTATCATTTTCTCTAAAAAGCACAGTTTCTATATCATTTTCATCTGCTGAACATCGTGTCAGCCAGGAAAATCGTCTTAGCCAGCGGTGGAATTCTAGGAGAGGAAGGTGTTGGAATTTTTCTCAAAAGTTTGGAGGTTGTAAGCATCAAGAAAGACTTCACTAGGCAAAGAATTTCACAACTTTGCCGTTCGATTGATGAATGATGGGTCTCGAGCCTGAGTTGCATGCATTCCTAGCCTCAACATATTCAGTTCTAGTGCTTTTTGTATTCATCGGATGATTCTGAGAGGAACTGTTTTTCCGAACTCATTTTCACATAATCTGACTTCGTCATTAATAATTTGGGAGAAAATGGTGAATATCAGTCGTACAAATATCTGCACCAACTCGTATTGAACATTATCATAACATTTCTCGAACTCTCAAATGTTTTTCATCCATGAAGATTCTCAACAATCAGTGATCCCAGAAAAATTCCTGAATATATTCCAAATATTATGCATCTGTCAAACAAACGATTTTACCAGATACTAGAATGAAGCATTCTTGACAGAAACACGAATGAATACTGAGAATCAATATAGAATAATATCATATTCCTCACAATATTATATGTTTATGCTGACAATATTGCTCTCACATCAACTATTTTCCACTGCTTAGGATAATTTATTGTTGTCACATATTGTACCATGAATTCTGATATGGAGTATCATATTTCCGGAAACTTTACATTTATTCTTCTTGTATCAAGCTTTGGAATAACGAAAACTATAGAATAATAAACACTTTTGTTGTTCAATGTATGTTCTCTTGGCATAATGGACATCAACAAATCAGTATATAGTAAATAATTCACATATAGGATGTTATTCATCTGGGTCTATGATTACAAGAGCAAACGGAGTGAAGTTCGATCATAATTAGGTATATGAATTGCCTTATCCGAAATGATTCTATATGTAGTACTTCACTTCCTCTAACCGATTAAGATTTCAAGGTAATCTAAAAGGAAGTTCCCTCAAACCCCCACCCGTTTCCTGCGTCTCACGACCCGCCCGCCATTGCCTTCGAAGCTTTTGCAACTGATATGATCATAGCTGAGATCATGATATGAAAAGGTTGTTGGGTGGGTATGATCATCTCGGATGGAACTCAACTTAGAAGAGTACGTTTCATCCTATTATTATATTCACGCTTTAATGATTCAATATGTAGCTGAACAAAGCCAAAGTAATATGTAGCGAGTGATATTCTTATTGTAAACAAACAGTCCTTGCAAAAATTTGCTTACTGACTAGTAACAGTAACTCGAAACTTCACTGTAGCCTGAGAATGGCGTCTGTAAAATTTTTACTTGTCAAGTATATGGCGGTTGCAAAACTCAGCGACAGTCGTTGAATTAGAGGACCATCAATCTGTGGATTTGATCATGCTCAGGCTTATACCATTTTCCTTTGCAGCCGAAGTGGATGCGTAGCGGGCGTTGTGAGCACTGCTGTAGTGTTCCTCGAATTCAGCGACTGACTGTCTGTATCTTCTCCACGACTTATGGAATTTTGATCTAGTGAGTTTGAACTCTATGAGCAGTTATTGAGGCTGAAAGACCAGTTTCAAACTTTCAGTTTCCAGATCAATTTCTGTATTGGGATGAAATTGACCTCAAGATGTCAAAACTTTACTCGAGTCTCATGTAATATCACACTCCGAAAGTGTCTCAAATGTTGAACAACTTTACCAAGGAGAAAAATAAGACATAAGCAGACCTGTGACAATTCAGAGTTACATGATATGCTTCTTCTTGAATCTGCTCATCTAAGAACTACCATTGGAGTAACATCAATCTGCATTATAAATACTTTCGAACAGTTGTCATAACACACAAACAATGCACAGACTATTGTCTGTGTATTGTTTGCTTCATTCCTTCATTGTGACTTTAGATAGTAATGCTAACATAATATCTATGGTTGGATTTGGCAACGCTCTTGATCCAATCGCCAGGCTATTCTCGTTCCATAACGGATGAGGCAACCAATCGAAGGATTGAAGAAATTATCTCTGATACCGATGGTTTCTGATACAAAGGGAACCATGGTTGGTCAGGCACCATGGTACCACAACAATTCTCTCCGCTTTATCACTAAAAATTTCTTGAAGAACTGACATATACAGAAAAAATGAGAATGTGAATGTATAATAAGAAGTTGAGACATTTTGCATTCAAACGGCTTGCGAGACACACTCTGGGGCACTCTATCGTTCAGTGATTTGAATGAATGCTGTATTTGATGAAATTCACTGAGTTTCCACATGCAGAGTCCAGGATTCAAAATTGGCTTCAATATTCTTCTCTGAACTAATATAGGAATTCACACCACTTCCATGTATCTTTTGATGGGTTGCTCAATTATCCATAACGAATACCGCCATATCTGTTGAAACAGGATATCGCTCTTCTGTTTCACCATGTACCATGAATGTACCACCCATGGTGGAAGCGTAAATCACCTTAAAATTGTATGCTGCACATATGTTAACAAATGTCTATATAAACCAAACAAAAATTTATTTGAAGTGTCAATAGTGCAAGTGGAATAAGTTCTAGATACCCATAGCTATCAAGAAACTGTAAGTCATTCCAAATAAGCCAGTTTTTTAATGTTTACATTGAGGAAACCCGAAAACAACTGTTGGAATAAGTGAAATAACCTTGAAATAACGAGTCGGAATCTATTTCACCAACGGCCGACACTTATTACTCAGGAATGAACGAATCTGTGCAACTTTCAAATAACGATTTATTTACTAAACTTTTGGATGCAATTAAAGTAGAAAATGAAAAAAGTGAACGTGAAATAATATCGCACATAGAAAATGAAAATTACAAATTGATACGAACTCTTGAAGAACAACAACAGATTATGAAAGCTCTGGAACATAAGTGTGAAAAAATAGAAGAGAGAAATATAAGCTTGGAAAGGAGAACTAGGAATAATAATGTTGTTATCTTAGGCCTCGGTATAAATGATGAAAACACCCTTGCATCGGCAGTCGTGGAAAAACTAAATAATTTACTGGAAATAAATTTGAGTGAGAGAGATTTAAACAACATATATCTCCTAAAGAACAGCTCCAAACCAGCCATTAAAGCTGAATTTGTGTCCCATTTGGTGAAGAATACATTATTCCAAAATGTCTACAAATTAAAAGGCATAAATATTACAATTCTTCATGATATGTGCTATGAAGATCGTGTTGACAAGAAAATACTAGTGAGCCATCTGAAGGAAGCAATATCCAAAAACATATCTGCTAAAATAAGGGGAAACAAATTGATAGTCAACGGAGAGCAATATACTGCAGAAGAATTGAGGAAACAGGAAATAGAAGAAACAAATGAAATTGATAACCCAGAAAATAAAAAGAAGAGAGAGAAAGAAATTCTTTGAGTGCCCCTTTAACCCCAGCGACATCGAAAGAAAATATTTTCGAAGAGCAGGATTTTACCGATGAGGAGAATGTGAAAGGAAATCTGAACCAGACCATGAAACCATTGAACAAAAAACCAAAAAAAACAAACTCTTTATACTGTGGGAACAAAGGAAAGAAGAACTCGACAAAATAGCACAACTCTCCCACATAACAAAAAATAAGATTCATAATTTCATTTATATATTCATAACCAGTTCACTTTTCCTCAATTACTTTGCTTATCCATTTTGAAATTGTATTTTTATTTTTTATTTTATTTTATTTTATTATATATTCAACAGTAAGATGGACCGGTATATAAGAGATTTAAACTATGAACCTGTTGATACTATAGTACTGAATGATATTGTGACATTAAGTGAATCGTTGAACCAAAAAAAGTATAGTAACAATTTCAGAATAATACACCAAAACATTAGAAGTATTGGAAGAAACTTGGATGAATTTCTGTTGCATATCGATCAAGTCACAGATAAATTTGATATAATAGTTCTATCTGAAACTTGGAGAGTATTCGATACAAGCAACTTTAATATCACCGGATATGACCTTCTCTATAGCGGGGAAGGGATAAACAAAAACGATGGTGTGATAGTCTATCTGAGAAATGTATTCAATTACACATATAAAATAGTGGAAATCGGTGAATGCACCTCCATAGAAATAAAATTAATGCATGATGATAAACAAATATATATTACCGCCATATATCGGTCACCACAAGGGGTAGATGAAAATTTTGTAGCACATTTAAGATCTTACCTAGAACAAATATAAAACCATTCGAAAGATTATCATATTTTAATAGGGGACCTTAATATCAATATCAATTTAGATGATGATGATGTTGTTAATGAATATCTGGATATTTTGGGAGAATATAATTTTATACCTATGATAACAAAAAACACCAGGGAACAAGGTGCCTCAGGATCTTGTATAGATCATATTTGCCTTAACAGTAAACATAAAAATACAGTCGAAGAATCTTTACCAATAATCCTCAAGACCTCTATAACGGATCACTTTCGCCAGATATTAAGCATGCCCATACACATCCGACGTGATATCAACTCGACATCTTCAAAGAAATATGTAGAGTATACAAAGTTGAAAAATGAATTGCAAAATTATGACTGGTCAAATTTCTATCAAATAGAAGATGTAGAGATAGCAACCACATTCCTTGTCGATTACTTAAGCTCCACAATAGAGAACAACACAAGAACTGTAAAACAAAAACATATAGAAAAACAAAGACAGGAATGGGCCACGCCAGGATTAATAACATCAATAAATAAAAAAAATGAACTTTATAAGAAATATCGGATAAACCCAGAATTATTCGAAAATGAATTCAAACATTATCGAAACAGACTAAATACGCTAATACAAAAAACGAAAACGGAATTTTATAAAAATAAAATTAAAAAATATGCTAAATCATCAAAACAGCTCTGGGACACCCTTAAATCACTGGAGAAAAATAAAAAGAATAGTGAAATAAATGAAATTTTGAATGAGTCTGGAGAAATAATAACGGATTCAAAAGAAATTGCAAATATTTTCAATGAATATTATGCCAAAGTCGGAAGAGGTTTGGCTGAAAAAATTGTGAAACCCACAGAAACTCCCCCAAAAAATGTGGTTAACCAATCTTCAATATTCTTTCATCCTGTGTCAAGTCAAGAAATAATAGATATAATAAACCAATTGAAGAACAACAAATCACCCAGAATAGACTACATAAGAGCTGAAAGTCTGAAAAATATAATGCATGAAATAAAAACACCATTGACACACCTGTTAAACGACATACTGAAGGTTGGAAAGTGTCCATCTGAATTCAAAATAGCTGTTATCAAACCTATTCACAAAAAAGGTAGTGAGCAAGAGCCACAAAATTACAGGCCTATTTCTTTAATCACTGTATTTGCAAAAATCTTTGAAAAAGTTGTCAAAACCCGACTAGAATCTTATCTCGGAAAACATAAACTTCTGTCTGATCGTCAATTTGGCTTTAGGAAAGGAAGATCGACACAAGATGCCATATTACATCTCACTTCCAAAATATACGATGCCATGGATAATTGCAAACCTTCTATGTGTGTGTTTCTTGACTTATCTAAGGCGTTTGATACAGTTAGTCATTCACAATTATTGTCTGTCCTGGAAAGTATGGGAATTCGTGGTATCCCACTTGAACTATTGAAGAGCTACCTGCGAAACAGAAAACAATATGTCCAAATAAAGACGGAAATAAGCATAGAAAAGGAAGTTGAGTATGGAGTCCCACAGGGAACTGTACTAGGACCCATACTATTCACAGCTTACATAAATAATCTGCTAACTATGGATAGCTCTGGAGACATCATCAGCTATGCAGATGACACAGCTATTTTTTACCATGATGAAAACTAGACAAATCTAAAAATGAAAGCTGAAAATGACCTGACCCAAATTATGACATGGTTCAATCATAAACAACTAACGATCAATACAGAAAAAAACTTTCTTTGTTCCATTTACCTCATATAAAAATAATTTACCCCAGTACAAAACCTTGAAAATTGATAACTATAATACTTCCATAAAAATAGCAAATGAAATTAAGTACTTAGGTATAACAATAGACAGCCACCTGAGATGGGATATTCATATCAATAACGTAACAAAAACACTAAGAACTATTTTATACAAATTTAAGTTTCTCAGCAAAATATTAGATACTCATCACAGTAAAATAATATACGCGGCACTCGTGGAATCCAGAATTCAATAAGGAATTCTAGGATGGGGTGGAGCGGCAAACATCCACCTACGAAAGTTAGAAACCATACAAAAACGTTTCCTCAAAATAATCCTTAAGAAAGAACCTACTTACCCAACCGAAGCTCTTTATACTGAATCCGAAGTATTATCTGTCAGACAAATACAGTTCGTGCATCTCATAATTCATATACACGATCACAAACATTTATTAAATAGTATCGACCATCCATACTTAACAAGAACAAAAACTGAACATTTTGTAAAAACACCTCTTCTTACGAAAAAAAAATTGGACAAAGGGGTCACAGATATTTAGCACTGAAATCATTCAATTTTCTTCCTAAAAAACAGAAAAATTATGTAGTTACGATAAATTCAAAAAATTTCCTGAGGAAAAAATTGAAGGTATTCATACTTGAAATGAAACTATACACTATCAATGAATTACTAGCATGATATTTTCTACTCACCACAACAACTTGGTTATTTTCTCTTCTCCCGGCGACTTATATGTTGGTAACTCTAGATAGAAATGTATGGGTATACTGTGTGCCTATATAATTATTTAAAATCATTTTGTAAGCCTTATTCATATTATTCGTTTCATTACCACATTAATATTAACTTTATTATTTGTTATTTTATTATCTGTATTTTTCCACCAATCTCAAGTTTTCTACAACATTGAATGTACCACGCGCAGCTCCGGCTTTTGTGGCTTTCTTTCAATGTTTGCTCAGGCTTATATAACTTATGAATATATGAAAAAGGGAATTTTCTATTGTACAATCCTGAATAATCGTTATTACTATCTTTCAGATCTTTTGCCAATAATTCCAAGTCATTGATGACATTAGTTCTGAAAAATTGATGTTGTGAATTTTTCCTCCTCATTCCGATAACCATCTGCTGATATATCATCATCACAAACTACACTCCATCCTGTCAAACAATCAATTCATCAGAAGAAATCGCCATTTGATTTTTTTGTGGGAAAAGGAATCACACTGGACCTAACATAGGACGTCCACGATAATAGACCATTGAAAGTGAATTTAGGATTGAACATCTTCGTGTCATAATCGCCCTAAGATTATTTTTTTGTTGACAGATATCCAGTTGAGCTTTTTTGGAAAAGCCCAACCATATCTTATCAGTGGACAGATAGCCACCAATTCACCAACAAAGTTGGCAAAATTTTTGATAGAACAACGCTGAATGTAGGAGATTCCGAGAAATAACTCGATTTTCTTGAGGAAGCTCCAATAATCCAATCGGATAAAATATCTACAAATGGACAGCAGTTGGAAGGTACCAATTAATTCTGAGTATCGAAGATGAAACCAAGTTCTCTCAACAAGTTTTTTGATAATCCTGACATTTTGAAATGTCTCCAAATGGGAGAAAATCATCTACATACAATATAGACATGTACTCAATCCTGCAAAGTATCAAAATCACAGTGTGAGAATCCAGAAAAGCATGAAAACCATACAAAATCACTCCAAATTCAAATAGCAAATACTTTCTAGACTGTTCCTCAATTTCTAACGGAAAGTATGAGTTTGATTGGAGTTTCCTTGTTTTCAATTTCGAAATGTTCAGTTGATATGAATTGGTTGAGACTTTCAAGGTTCAGTATTGATCTTTTTTTGTCGCTCGATTAAACTGCCAATGTTCGTGACATGAAAAATCTCCCCATCAATTCCTCCTCTTTGGTTACCTTCCGTTTCATTTGCAACTTGACAAGGTCGATATTTCTGTCCAGTCTGACAAACATTCTTCCTGAGTAGACCCCTGGAGTTTACGTATTGCTCTACCTACCCTCAACGCTCCATAGCTTTGGCTGCTTTCACTTTCTCACTCAAATTGTCCACAAAAAACAACCTATTCAGTTTTCAGAGGATCAACCTTGATGTTTTTATTAATAGAGTTGTTTTTCGACAGACATGCTGTCTAATTTTGATCGCCTAACGTTAGTTCATTGGTAAACACATATCAAATATCGAATAACTCAGTAGGTACTAGAAATATATTATGAGGCATTTATGACATAAGAATTCAGTATGCACCACCCTTGGTGTGTGAGCAAACCAAAGGATATTCGAAATGACACATGACAACTTCGACCAATGTTGCCAACAGATTTCTTCATCCGATGAAACGAATTATTTCACTGTCATGTCAGTGAGGCGTTTTCGGACAGTTCCATTATCGTCGAGGAGAGTCTACTACCAATGAATAATAATAAAAATCACTTGGGATTTATACAATTCCGATTTCTCCTTGTCTCCCTTGGATTCGACTACCAAAACATTGTGATTCTCACTGCATCTATCAAACGAGAACTTTGCTCGTACGAGATATTACAGGTATGAAACAATACAATTGTCTTCATTGATTCAGATACCATGAACAATGGATCTTTCCTAAGGAAATGAGTTTCGGTTCATTATCAATGTCTTCTGTTTGGGAACATTTATTCATTGGAGAATCACAATACGAACTATCTTAATTCTCTTTTTCAGAGATATCTTTCGACGAATCCAATATGGTCGGCTCTAGCGAGCTGTCTTTCGAATAACGGCGTCTTTCATCTTGAGGTTTCAACTTCATTCTCACATCTTCGTATATCACTGGCTTCACCACTAGAGTTTCTAGAAGTTGGATACGATCTTGTTCGTCTCTTTCTCCCATATTCTTGTAATTCTGAAATTCCTATTTTATTCGATGACATAGAACGCGAAGTTGAAAAATGAGCAATGGCGCTGGCAGGCCGTGAGACGCGGGAGACGGGTGGGGATGATAGGGAATTTCTTTTTGTATTACTCTGGAATACTACTACACTTAGGAAAGTGATGTTCATACCGAGTACAAGGCGTGAATATGAAAGAAGTATCAAAGCAATCACTGACATTTCTGTAGATAAAAATGCTCTATTTCTCGGCGCTATTGGTGCAAACGGCGTTCTTCCGGATGCTGGGTGAATGCTGCCCGCTCCCCTCCCCTGCTGCCGAGTACTTCCGCCCCGGGACTTCCCGCAGTTTACATTCACCCCCGATCCCCTTCCACCCTTTTCTTCCCCTCACCTCTCCCCTACTCCTACACACTTTCTGCTAGGGATCTCATTGTACATATTTTCGCATCTCTATTTTGCGTTTTTAGCTTTCTCTCTCGATTTTATTCCCTTTTCCTTCAGTATTTAATGATGGTGGGGGAAGGAAGCATTGGCGGAGATAGTTGGGAAATTGCCAGGGAGCCGAATCCAATATCATTTGTTCAGTTTGTATCCTATATGTTTACACGCAAAGAGATTCATTTGATGTTTATTTCAGCTGGTTTTCAATATGAATACACTGACCAAACAAACAAATGCTATAGAGTGGAACGTGGACTGTGGAAAACCCTGACAATAAGAAAATGGCACATCAGATCATGGGTTGAACATGCATTAAGTACATTTTTCAGCTTCTCTGTGGAATTGTCTCTCCACGTTTCTGATAAATTAAGTAGAAAACATTGAAAACCATTTCAATATATTTGTAGTAATGACAGATTTGGGATCTGCCTCACAATGTCACTGCGCTTGAAATTCAACCTTTAGGTACCTGAAAGAGAAATTCTCTATTTGTCAGTGACACCTTGTATTTCAGAAAATTTCAAAATGAAAATATATTTTCAATGAAAATAGAACTCCTACTTATCTCAGTGGGCATTTCGGGAATGAATCTGCTCCCATTTTCAACATAACTTATCTGGACTTTATCTGGACCCTAAGGAATGAGTGAAGAGATTTGGGAGATTGTCATGCTGGGAATGGAGACCTACTCACCCCATATCATCGAATCACCAACCACTGGTGAACCATGGTTCGATGAAACTTGTTGCAGGGTTGTCGATTTAAAGCAAGCAGAATACTGTCATGAGCGCAGGAGCCAATACGCAGAAACTAGAACTGGATATGTTGAAGCTAGAAATACATGCAATGTAAAAAGTTAGATGCGTCTAAAGAGACATTAAACACCAAAATAATATCAAATCTTATCGTGTGCCCAAATGGTTCCCGTTCATTCTGGAACTTTGCCAAGGCAATCGGGAAAAATTCCACTTCTTTTTCTCCCGACGAAGGATGATAGTACATTGGCTACAAAACCACAAGAAACCTCTTCCGAAATGTTCGCAGAAAATTCTAAATTGGATATACGAGGTCAAGACCTTCCCAATATCGCTACCATCGATAACCATATGCCAAAAATTGTCTTTCCAAAAAAGGACAAGAAAACCCTCCTCACCAGCTACAGACCGATTGCACTACTATCTGTGAAATCCAGAGCAATGTACAAAGGAATCAACATCAAGCTCATCCGATGTCTAGAGAGCTCAAGGATCATGAATGACCGGCAATATGGCTTCCGTCACCAAAGATCAACGGGAGATCTACTTTCTTACATAAGTAACAGATGTAAATCGAGAAACATGGGGAGACTTTGGCTGTAGCATTAGATATTTCCAAACCATTGCACCGAGTTTGGCACCTAGAGCCCCATCATCTTCAATGAGGCCAGGAGTGCCATATGGTGCTTGCTCGATGCTTTGAATGATGATCTGACAAGAATGTCAGGTACCATTGTTCAACATTCGTCAACATCTTAGTATCGGTATCACCACCAACATATCTCTCTAAGAGGCGACTAAAAGGATACACATAGGTGGGAGATGATGTCGCCTCATCGCCCAGTGTGACACCACCACATCGACAGATATGCTGTGAAATGAGTAAATCCCATGATTCAGTATTTGGTCGATGAATCAGGACATATCGCCTTACCCGACCTCCACCTGGCTCAACGTTTGACTGGGACTGATTTTGACGTTGACGTTCGGCTGAGGCTGAATGAACCCACTCGTATCCCTGATATCAACAATCATTATGCCAATACGCTCGACCTATTCCTCACTAACAATCCGGAAATGTAAGAAGTGAAAGTCCGTGCACCACTAGGAAACTCAGATCACACACTCATCTCGACGATATGTCCTTACATCACTCAGCGAACCAGTCCAACACTCTCACGCTCTCATTCAGCCGACTGGGATGGCCTTCGCATGTTTTTTTTTCCTTGGAGGAGAATATGCTTTGAATCGAGAGATCCTACGCATGCGCTCATGCGATCATCCATGCTGGGAATGGAAACTTGCATAACACATACCACCAAATCACCAACCACTGGTGAACCATGGATCAATGAAACCTGTTCTAGGTTGCTCTGAAGCAAGCTGCATACCGTCGTCGGTGAATGAACCCATGCCCGAAAACTAGAAAATGTTGGAGCAATACATGCAATACGTCTGAAGAGGCATACAACACCAGAATTAGATGAAAGCTCATCGAGTGCCCAAATTATTTCTGTTCGTTTTTGACTTTTGCCAAGGCAATCAGGAGTAATTCCAACAACACCACAAGAAATAGCTAACACCTTAGACAATTCTACTTTGGGTCCACGAGCCGAGACCTACTCGAAATCGCTACCATTGATGATCATATGCCAGAAATTGTGTTCTGTCCCCGCAAAATCAAACCCAGTCTGCTAGACCCTGACGTCAAGAAAGCATAGGACCATGCAATGCACCAGTTGTTTGTTCACCCTATCATACAAACTTGGCGTATTTCCTGAGAAAGCTTGAGTCTGACCGATTCCAAAGAAGGGCAAGAAAACCCTTCCTAACAACTATGAACCATTTGCACTACTATCTGTGATCTCTCAAGTGATGGAGGAAGCAATTAACATCGAGCTCATCCGATATCTGAGAGCTCAAGAATCGTGAATGACCGCCAATATGATTTTCGTCACCAGAGGTCAACTGGAGACCTGCTTGCCTATGTGACACATGAGTGGCAGGTGTCGATCGAGGAATATGGGGAGTCTTTGAATGGATATCTCCAAGCCATTCGACCGAGTTTGGCACTAAGGCCTCCAAGCGAAACTTCCGACACATGGTTTGCCACCAACAATGTTTCTTTCACTATCCAGTTTCTGTGCTGACGAATTACTCTATGTGGTGATAGACGAGATCTCATCTGATACAATGAGACTATCAATGCTGGTTTTTCACTAGGCTCTATCTTGGCACCAACTTTGTTATTGCTCAATGATTTGTCTGATGATTAGCTTTGCAGATGATAGTGAGCTTCATACCGCCTTCCTTTCTACAGCATCACATCATCCAAAGAGGCCAGAGGTGCAAAATTTAGACAGGTTGATGTTTCGAATGACGATCAGTCAATAATTATGAAATGGGGATCTGAAAATCTATTAGAGTTGAATGCAACGAAAACTCAAGCTTGTATCTTCACCAGGAAGGCAGATCACATGATGCCCAATATGATGATGTCAGGTACCAATGTTCCTATGAGGTTGTCAATAACCATGCTTGGTATCACTACCATGATCTCTTATGATACGAATATGTGAGGAGCATAACCAAAACTGCCTCACAAAAACTTCGCTTTTTATTCCGTGCGAAGAAGTACTCCGCTCTCCAGCAGCCGCTCTTGATCTACAAAGCCCAAATTGGAACTGTCCTGGGATACTGTTCACATGAATGGGGCTCAGCCCCCAAACATACTCTGAAACTCTTTGATTCCATTCAGAATAGAGCTATTCGCCAAGTTGGTGATGCAACACTAACCAAATCATTGACCTCTCTTAGAACATTGTGAGGAGGTGGGCGATCTCTCTCTCTTTTTATAGATAGTTCCACGATCGGTGCCCACAGAAATCTCGTCTCTAATGCCACCACGAGCAATTCATGAAAGACAAACCAGACGACCTCAGGCTGGTCACCCCCTACACCGTCAGGCTCGAGACCTGTTGAACATCGTTTCACCAAGCATCATTCATCAATGGAACGGCAAAGTTGTGGAATTCTTCGCCTAGTGAAGTCTTTTCCGATACTTACAACCTCAAAACCTTCAAGAATTCCAACACCTTCCTCCTTTCCCAAAATTTCACTACTGGCTAACACGATGTTCCTCGAACATTATAGGTTTTCCATTCGTGTTGTCGACAGTTGAAGAAAAACTGATGATAAACTTCATGACTATTCCACAATCGAATAGTTGCCACTTATGCAACGAGCCAATACTCGTGTTTTTCATTGATCTTCTTGTGATTATACAAAAACTCATGGATCCCTGCAAGTTCCGTGTGTCACTCATGCAAAAAATCAATTCATACCACAATTGATTTCTCAGGCCCTACTGCATCAGAGATGCAGTGCATGATACTCAAGAAAATGGTGTTGAAATTCTTTTGTAATGAATGCAACATAGATCACAGAAATGATTCAAGAGGTCCAACAATTGAGGACTGAACTTGAAACTCTCAAAATGGCAATCTCGTATATGAAACCAACTACAACATCTGTAATCACTCGTCCTTCGAAGAAATTGTGGAAGAAAAGAATGAGAGGATTTATGAAAGAAGAGCTCAATTATCTCAGGTATTGATGGACAGGATCAAAGTCAACCGCCAGATGCTCGCAAGACATCCGATATAATAGCAGCAAAAAATGAATCGGGCCATTACAAGCTTGTGGAGACTGAAGACCGTCACAACAGAGGTGACACCAATTGTAGAATCGAATACATTGATTGAGTACCAAAAAATGTGTCCAACACCTCAAACTGAATCAGCCCAACCTCATCCATTTATTCTCGTGCAATTATCAAAACGTGTGAGGTATGCAAACCAAAGTTTTACGCCCGTATTTTAGAAGGCGAATATGATGTGGTGGCTCCGAGTGAGATGTGGTTGCAAGATGACATCATTAGCAGTGAACTGTTCCCAAGTAATTATATGGTTCATAGAACAGATCGTATGTTACTTGAAACCACTCTCTTAACTGGTGGAGGGGTTCTGCTAGCTTACAAAGAATTTTTGAACAGTGAAGAAATCAACCTGAACTTCTTCAAAGACAACCTGCCATCAATAGATATATTAGGCAGCAGATGTTCATTCAGTTATGTCCATGTTCGACATTGATAGATCCTCAAAAGACGGAACATTCAAGATAGAAAACAACCAAAAAACCTATAACTTCAAGAAATCAGATCATCCGATATCAAACTCGGCTTTTCCAGAACTTTATTGGTCGTTTTTGAATGATTACACAGACGTTCACCTTGCAGTTGGTAAATTATATGAGGAAATATATTCCATTTTTGATACACACAAACGATTATACAAATCAGGAAACCGCAAATACCCAATATAGGGATATAGGGAAACTCAATCAATATTTCATCAGAATGGATACAGAAACAGTAATTTCAGTAATCCTGCTAAATACAGCCAACAAATGTATAAACATCAATTCACAGTGATCCAAAAGAACAAGAGTCAAAGATTCCTGGTGAGATGAATTATGACTATCGAGATCTAGAAAGTCCCCAAAAAATAGTAAATGCATTTGCTGACTTTCCCAACTTATATCTTCAAATTCAAATTCCAGTTATCGTTCAGATTCGGTAAATAATATAGATAATATCAATATCCGAAATATTTCTGGAGCTCCTGTGAGAGGATTGATGAAAAAGTCAAGATTAGAATGACTTCTGGTTTTGATTCTATACCTTCGTTCATAGTGGAAGACTGTTGCTCAGTATTAGTCGCTCCGCTCTGTTTCGTCTCTAACCTATCCTTATAGACACAGGAATATTCCTCGATAATTGGAAACTTGCTAATATCTGCCTCATTTTGAAAAACAGAGATATCTCTGCCATGACAAACCATAGAGCTATTTCGATATTCTCAAACTTGGCAAAGGTGTTTGGAAATATTCTGTATGAGCACATTTACTTGTAAACTCAACGTTAATGCACTGAAAATATTATACTTCTCAGATTTGAGATCCGAGCTAGAATACAGCTCAATCATTTGGAGCCCCTACTACAATTTGAAATTCATTTATTTCAAGTTTCACAGTATCAGTTTCTCATCTGCGTTTCACTGATGCAATAAATAAATGTATTATTTTATCATACCATATTCAAATTTTATATCATTTGTCAATTTGTACAACTTGTACTGATGTATTCAATTATGTCCTGTAATTGGGTGTTGGGTAATAAATGATTATCATTATTATTATGTTTGGAGTTCAGCCCCAAGACAAACGCTCAAGCTCCCAAACTCGATTCAGAAGAGAGCTATTTGTCTAGTCGGTGATCATTTTCTCACGAATTCATTGACTATCTTTAGAACATCGTAGATAGGTGGGTGATCTCTCTCTTTCATAGATATTCCACAGTCGGTGTTCAACGGAAATCGTGTCTATCATGCCAGCACGAGCGATTCCAGGTAGACAAAAAAGACGAGTTCAGGCTGATAATTCATTCATTGTCAGTCTCGAAACATGCTGTCTCTTCAATGTCTCATCAATGGAATGGCATAGTTATAGAATTCTTCGCCTATTGAAGTCTCTCCTGAAACTTAGGACCTCCAAACTTCAAGAAAAATTTCAATACCTTCCGTCTCTCCCAAAATTCAAACACTGACTCGAAAACTATAGCGTTCGCCTCCTTCTTGTCAAAAATGAACGAAAAAAAAAAGAATTCGTCAGAGATTTTGTTATAATAATCAATTTGTGAAAGAATTCGTAATAATTATTGAAACCAGAGATGGTGTCGACAATAGCGTACTGCGTTAAACAAAAACGAGTGGGAGTGAAACTATTTGCAATATATCCTGATTGGGAAAGTCATTCGCCTCTATGACAGTACAGAATCCTACTAACAAAAAGGGACTTCAGCAGTGAAGTCGCTGGAGAATGCCAGTGATCAATAAAATCATTAGTATCTCGTTTCCAACAGTCAATTTGCATACAAGTCGGGTGAATTTATTTGGATGTATTCAAACATTTGCATTTTACCCAAAACTGCATCGGAAAATGTTGGAATAATTAGGATCATATCGTAAAATGTCATCACGACTTTGTTTCGATCAATAAATGAGGTAACGTTCATTCTTATTATGCATAAAATAACATGGTTTCAATCAATTCAGGAGTAAAGTTGAATGAATAATCATATTTCTCATCAGATTTGTTTTTATCACATATATGACAGGGTGACTCAACTAACGAATATTTCATTTTTGACATAGGTTTATACTGAATAGATGTGTGGAAGGAGGTGTTTACCATGATAGATTGAAAAAATCAATCATTACACCACCGTTGAAGAAAGGAGATACATCCGACATCACAAACTATCGTCCGATATCTCTTGTTACCCATCTATCGAAAATATTCGAAAAGATAGTTGAAGAAACCAATAAATAGACACCAATTTCTGATGACTAATTCGGATTAACAATATAATGACAATATACTTGGATTCACAGATGATACAGCCGTCTTCTATAAAGCAGATGACTGGAACTCATTGAAAGCAAAGGTTGAAATAGAGTTTCCTGAGATAAAACGTTGGTTTGTTGAAAAATATTAACGGTTACCATAGAAATAACAAGTTCCTCACCATTCTATTGTAATTCAGCTAGAATACCTTTATTCGATCACTTAGTAGTCAGGAATGAAACACCTTTCCACAATCTCCCCGAAAAAAATTTTGATATTTAGGAATGATGATTGATATGCATTTGAAATGGGATTTACACATGAAGTATACCGTCAACAAATTGAGAACTATTTTGTATGACTTCAGGAAGCTCAAAGAAATCCTACCACTGAAGCACTTGAAAACTTTATATTTTTCACTAGTAGAACGTCACATTCACATTAGGGAATAGCGGTGTGAGGGGGAACTTTTAATACACACATTCATCCTATCGAAGTTATTCAGACATGTTTCCTCAAATTGATTCTCTCTAAAAACAGTGGGTCTCAATTGATTAATCAATTAATTAGAACGGTTAATTACACGTTTTGGGTGAACCGGCCAAAGGATCGCACGAACGAGCCCGCTCTAACTTTCTATAATGATTTCAATGATCATGAAGTAGTAGCAACTTTCATATTTCAAATGGAACATCCTGTATTCAATATTACTTTCAGAATCTCCAACAATTTTCTGACAATTTCTCTCAATATTTCCCTGCACCTATCTGTGAGCGTTTCTGAGTAAATGATTATTTTCTATTTTTTTCCTTAGAAAACATGACTTTCCAAAAAAGTCGATATTCTTTAGCTGTGACTAACTGGGACCATGAAATTCGGTATAGAGTCAAGGAATAACAGAAGGCTCATTGTCCTGAGATCTCATTGAATTTCATACAGAATTATACAAAAAATCATTCGACCTATTCATTTGAAAAAGTGATTGGAATTTGATTTTGTCAAATAGAACACCTTGTATTCCATCATCGCATCAAATAGCAGTTCATATTACTTACTCATCATGCGTATCATTTCTCTACTTATTCACTCAGGTTTTTGAATTATATGCAAATATTGGTGATCCTCGTTCAACTTTGTAATAATCCACAAATCTCACGATGTTCATTGATAGATGACTATAGAATTGACAGATAATGTGGAGAATTTCATTTCCAGTTCCACGGGCTAAGTCATCGATATATCGAGAATGCATGCAGAAGTGGAGTTCATTCGAGAATTTTCTTGTGCTAAGAGCAAAATGGGAATCATATTGACCATTCGTGAATCGAATTAGATAGGTATTGATTTCTTCTCTCTATTACAGTGTTATGATTATTATCATTCATTACAATCTTCACATTCTTGAATTTGATGGAGTTTGATTACATTGGCCTGAATTTTCGTTTAGATATTGGTTGTGAATGAGGATATTCCAGGTTGAAAAAATGACATGTTCTTTCGACAACCCCATAACATTCTCTATTGATATAAAACAAAATATCCATGTTTGAATAATCATCGTTTTCAATTCTGCTAGATGATATGAATCAAACTAACAAAAATTTGACACTTCCAATTATTGTTTATCTGACACTGGAGATGGAAATCTATCGATAATTATCATAGCGAGATTTGTGGACAATTACAAAGTTGAATGAGGATCACCAATAATTACTTGTAATTCAAAAACCTGAGTAGGTGGATAGGTATAGGTAAAATACACATGAATGAGTAGGTGATCTGAACTGCTATTCGATGCGATGATGGAATACAGGGTTTTCCATTTGAAGAATTTGAATTCCAATTACTTCTTAAAGTGGAAAAATTGAATAAATTTTCATATCACCCTGTATGAAATTGAATGAGATCTCACTACAGGACGATGAGCATTCTGGTATTCCTTGACTCCACACCAAATTTCATCGTCTCAGGAAGTCATAGTTGAAAAATATCGACTTTTTTGGAGAGTCATGTTTTCTGAAAAAAAAAAACGAAGTATTCATTCATTCAAGAACGCCAACAGATAGGTATAGGGAGATATCAAGAACAGTTGCCAGAAAATTAGATATTAAATACAGGCTATTCCATTTGAAATATCAAAAATATCACCCCAACTTGCAAATCTTCTTGACTGGTTCGCTAGGGACGCCTAATGAACCGTTTCAATCAATCACCCTGTATTTAGATAGTTCATCAACTATTCATTGAAATAGTCAATATTCATATATATTGTCTGTACATTATTTTATACATGTTTATACATTCAAATAATCCTCGAAAAAAGTATTTCACGCTTACCGAGTAGATATCTAATTTAAAATAAAAGAACGATATTTATAAAAATTTGCAGGCAAGTGCAATGGAACAAAATGCATCTGATGTACAGTTTTTTGTTAATAATATACTTCCGGTTCGACCGGTTATACCATCAACTTCTTTAATTCAAATGGGACACCCTATATATTTTCACAGATTTTGAACGACCTTGGAATTTGGAATTCCTACATACTGAGTTTGTTGTGGAAAAAAATGTGAAAACGAGGAATAACTCAGTGTTAGTTATACAATAGTTGTACATTTCCTTATTTCAGGATGACGAGAAACAAAATTATTTCAAATTTCAAAATGCTCGCCGTTAACTTGCTGACAATATGCTATCCTATTAACAAACTGTCGAGACACTCTTTCCAAGACTTCTCCACGTATTAGTTCACATTCATCAATATTTCTTTGTCCCATTTCCTGTGAGTTTGTTGGTCGTCTAACGTAAACTTGTGATTTCACATTACCCCAAAGAAGAAAATCTAACGGGCGAAGATCCGGAGAACTCTATGAATCATTTACGTCCAATTCATCGATTTGGAAAATTCGCATCCAGAGAATCCTTCACCTGTCTCTCATAGTGGGGAGGTGCTCCATCTTGTTGAAACCAAACATTTTGTGATAATTTCCCATTTTGTTGAATAAAGTGCTATATTCCTCGTTTTTACACATTTCTTTACACTAAACTCATTAGATATGTATGAATCACTTACCTGCAAATTTTCATAAATATCGTTTTTTTCGTTTGGAAGATATTTACTTCGTTCCATACTCTATATTTTCGTATCAGCTCCATGTTTCTGACCTTGTGGAAATATATCAGCTACTAAACATTCAAAATTATCCATCATGACTATCCTTCTTTTTGTATGCCTTCTACTCATGATCTGCTTCCCTAGGAAACTATGGATACAAATAACGTATGAGTTCGTGAAAAACAATTGACGTCACGAGAGAACGTGAAATTCAGCAATGATAGCACCTCTGCGATAACGAAGTTTGACGTAAGTAATTATAGAGCAGACTATTTCATCAGTTCCAACTTTGAAAAACCCATATGAATTAATTTCTGTCAAACGCTTGAATGATATTGTTTTATATGTTGATTATACACTCTCATGAGAACAACAACTCACTTCTGTTTCCAATTCCCTTTTCATGTGGATGTAACGAGGATAATGCAAGAAGTTTGAATTTATTAGAATCTCAATGACATCATAATCTTGTGTATTCAGAGTATGATTGTGGTATATGAAAAACTGTTAATTCTAAAATGAATCTAATAATCAGTTACCATTTTCAGATGTCCTCATCAAAAAATCAGATAATATTTTGATAACAAGTATATATCGTAAAAATACACACACCTCAATTTTCAATCAAATCATTATACAAGTATGAAAGAAGGAATAATCAAATCACTTCATGATAGAGCCAAATCCATATCATCGAACCACCAAATTTTCGATACCGAAATGAACCATATAAGAGCCAGAATATACAACAACCACAAAGACAACCAACACTGATAACAAATGTTATTTCATACATTCCCGGAATATCTGAAAGAATTGAACGTGTTGGTGACAAGTTTCGAGTGAGAACAGTGTTCAAGACAGAAAATACATGCATACATAAAACCGAAAAATGAAGAACAATCGTCGAAAAATTGTATTCACAAGTATACCATGTATTTGTGGAAAATAGTATAACGGTGAAACTAGCAGGCCTCTATCAGTAGAGATGAAAGAGCATGAAAACAATATGAAGAGAAGATATACTGACAAATACTGACTAAAATATACTGACTGATCAGCTACTATCCCTACTGAAAATGGACAACATATGGCCGATTGGAGTGATATTAAGATCATAGGAAAAGAAGACAACAACCAAAAACCGAAAATCGAAGAAGCTGCTCGCATTCTCATGAACGGAGACAAAAATATTCCTTCTTGTTCAGTTGATAAAGATAGAACTTGGCACCCACTTCTGAAAATTGAGTATGAAAATGGAAAATTCAATATCAATTAATGAAAACACCTTGTAACCAGAATTCCCCCATCTACCAAATTGTTTCTTGTCAGTGTCAAAACCAACTGCACATGAAAAAATATTTTAATTGTGTTGAGAACGGGAGCAGATTCGTTCCCGAAACGTCCATCAAGATGAGAAGAGGTTTCATTCTCATTAAATATATTTGTATTTCCAACTTTTTCGAAACCAAGGTGTCACTGACAAATAGAGAATTTCTGTTTCAGGTATCCGAAGGTTTAATTTCAAGCACAGTGACATTTCGGGGCAGATCAGAAAATCTATCCTTCCTACAAATATCTTAGAATAACGAGGAGAGAGAATCCCACAAAAAGCTGGAGAATGAACGGAATTTTTGGCTTTACAATACTCCACAATTTGTCTCCATATCGACGATTCCGTATTTATTGTAGATTGTGGGATTGATTTTCTTTCATTTTTCGTGATTTCTTCAGACGAAATTTCCCCGAAACGGCTCATCCTGCGATTTTTTGTGTGAATAATACCCAACAATCACACTTGACACGACAATAATTGCAGGTATAGACAGTAATGGAGTATGGTTTCGAGGAACAGGCATCTTTGCAGCGATAAAAAAGGATGATCCTTTTTTATCGATGTCAAAATGACTCGAGTCATTGTCGAATGGTGTTTCATATGCAGGAGTTGATTCATCACTCATAAACACGAGAGCTTCGAATATTGCCAGAAATATTTTCGGATACAAGAATATTTTGAGTATCGAGTACCGAGTATCAATTCAGGCCAGAGTGGTATTCGGTAAGGGAATTTCTTACCAGAATATTATCAAAAAAATACTAGAATCATCACGATTTTTGATGATGCTGACGTTTACCTATGAACGTCGAATTCCGGAAATTTTTGTAGTTGCTAGATACCGATAGAAAATACAGGATTCAATAATTTGTCGAAAATGTGAAGTGTGAAATTTTCAAAATAATTCACCACAGAACGTTTGTTTTGTGAACTGTCGTGATTCCGATGACAATTATATTTGTAGCACACGTCCGTCATAAAATATCTTTATACATTTCAATAATAATAATAGGTGTGTTTGGCTCTTCTCGGCTTAACGTTATATTATTCGCATTTAATTATGATCAACAATGGGTGGGCAATAAAGTGACAAAGGAGATAGTGTTCATTCGAATTCTAAACACATAAATACAATATATTATCACATTCTTATAATTTCATATTCTATCACGATGCCCTAGAAATAACTGACCTTTCGAAACAATGCGAACTGTATATCAGCTAATACCAATATGTATTCGGTGTACTTATTTGTCGAACCAAATCGAAAAAGTTTCGATCGAGACGAGGGTGTGAGCTGCTGAATTACTCAGTTGAATTTAAATTAACTGATGTAGTAAGAAAGTGACTGGCGTTGGAAAGCAATTCGAGATTTATTCCTTGAATTAGAAAGATGTTATTATGGAATTCTTCAACGATGATCACAGATGGTTGCATCTAGAGAAATAATTGAATATAGTGAATATATCATTCGTTTGAAATAAACCACTCTCATAATGCTCATCATGATCGCTGTCAGACTATGCATTTCTTTCGTTGTCTGAAAATATCACCTGATAATAACATCTTTTCTCTCATACATTCTTGTTTTATCAGTTTGATCAAGATTTATCTTTCTACTGAATAAAGAAAACGCATTTTTCGAAAAACCGTGTTGTTGATCTTCTGATACATATGGTGCATGAATAACTGTTATGCAGATGAACCAAAACTAAACTCAAATTCCATAGTATGCCAACTCAAGAGTCAAATGGTCTAACCAGCATTGTTTATTCAATCGAGAGGTCGCATGTTCGATCCCTGATAGGTCTTTTATAACTGTTGTTCACTTCAGTGACTTGTTCAAGATTATCTGCTACATCCTCTCGCCAAAAATATGATGCTATGAATATATGGTGTATAATTTGCGTTTTTTCCTTTGCTCGTATCATTGTGACTGTGATCGAAAGGATGTATTATGATGTATGATCAGTGACGAAAACAGTAGGTAACAAAATTGATTAAATCGCTCAACACGAGGAGGAGTCTCTTGAAAATTATTAAACATAGCCTCACTTTGCTGCGATGCATGTGATTACTATCAGAACCAGGAAATGAATTTCAAGTAGTTCTAGTTCAGTTCAACTCTATCAAGTTGTGTTGCATGAATTTACCATTAGATAAGGAATAGTTAGATCGAGAAAAAGTCTGTTGAGTTACTTTTTGGAATGAATGAATAGGTTTCTGATAGTTTGTAGTTGACACATAGGTATAGAAGAACACGGGGTGAATGGAAAAATTCAAGAAACGAGGAAAAAATCACAGTTTACCGCATGGTATAGTCAATAATATAGCAACATCTCTTGATATACCATCTTCCTACCTTACGAACTATTATTTGAAATTGTTTCGAGAAAAAAAAAGAATTCAAGAATTATAATTATAAGTATTGTTAGGATCTTGATGGGTTCGTATTCGAAAACGAAATCTATATAGCTGGAACACTTTTTGATACTCTCGAATCTAAATTCAGAAATTTTCTAAGCAAACCGCCAATATAACACTGCTCCCTCTTGAATTTGATCGTTTGGATCAAAAACTTTTTTGCAGTCCTCTGTATCTCAGAATCTCAGAATCTCAGCACATCGACAAAACTCAATACTAAGAGTTGTTCTTTGAAGTCATTTGGTGCCACAGACAGGCTAATTGAACTGGTCTTCCCTCATCCGCCTCAAACTTCAGCAGGCTCTCATTTTTGCACACGGCTTTTGATGTTGGTACTTATACGCCGATTCCAGGCAATATCAAAGAATGGGTTTCAAATCAAGTATCAAAACTGTTCATTGGATCTATATAATTCGACATATCTGAATCCTCATCTGAATAAGATCAGTACTATTTTCCGTTTTGCAAAATCCGACGTGATAATGCGCCAGCACGTCAAAATGAGAAAAAAAAACGATAAATACCAATGAAACAAATCAATTTTTTTTTTATCTGTGGACAACACCAAAGGGAAACCTATGATGTTCGAGGAACATCGTGTTAGCCATCGGTGGAATTTTGGGAAAGAAGGAAGGTGTTGGAATTTTTCTTGAATGTTTGGAGGTTGTAAGCATCAGGAAAGACTTCACTAGGCAAAGAATTCCACAACTTTGCCGTTCTATTGATGAATGATGCTTGGTATAGCGATGTTCGACAGGTCTCGAGCATGACAGTGTAGGGGTGACCAGCTTGAGCTCGTCTGGTTTGTCTACTAGGAATCGCGAGTGGTGGCATAATAGATGATATTTCCGTTGAGCACCGACCGTGAAAGTACCTATAAAAAAGGCAGAGATCGCCGACCTTTCTACGATGATCTAGAGAGGTCAATGATTTGGTGAGTGTTGTATCATCGACTAGGCGAATAGCTCTCTTCCGAATTGAATCTATTTCCTGAAAATTTCCTGAAAATATACTGTGATATATTATTATGAATATGATTGTATCACTACGAGGCCTCTAGACCTCTAAGCTAGTCTGGACTAGTCATATGATCAACATTTAGCTGGAAAGCAATCTTTCTAGTACTGGTAGTAGGTTGTTCTTCGATCAAATTGAGTGCTGCTTTCTCAAGCTGGGGTGTTCTTACTTCTCGATGGCGACCACAATCCTGCGTTCTTTTGTCCAATGAACCATATTGTCGTAATCGTTGATGAAGTCGGGAAAATATTCCATGTGGAGGATGCTGCCGTTGAGGATACATTTCAGCATATCTTCTAGAAGCTTCTTACCCATTCCTCTGCGACAGACCGTGAACGTAATCATTGATAGCAGCCATTTGCTCATTTGTGTATGCCATTTCAATAACAAGTGAATTATTGAAGTAACAAATTAGGAACAGAACAACAATACACAATTAGTATTACTTCGAGTTTGAAAATTCACAAACTGACAGCTTGATACCAATTCAATTGTCACTATCGCTGAAAGCTGCCTACTCAATAAATTAGTTTTGTATTTTCGTTCTATGGCTATATGTATCTTGTTAGTGAAATATTTTTCTCTACGACAACCTCGATAAATGTTCATTTCATAATCGTAACTTAATCATAAACAAGCACATTTTGTACAGAATTTCATTTTTGCATCGGTTGCTAGGCAAGTTGTTAAGCAACAAATGCGAATTATATTTCTCGATACTCGAAGATCGTTTTCAAAAGAATTATTTACTGAACAAATAAGAATAATAATGTGGTTTTCCAACCTTACAATAAGAATGTTACAATCAGACTGAATCTTCCTCGCATCTCCCAGTGAAACTGGAATAAAGCATCGTCAGCGTTATCTCCGTGTAGAACAGCAAGGTTGCATTTGATAACAACATAATTCCTCCCCTCGAAGATGGAAAACTATTTTTCATCAGGAAAGATGGTTTTTCTTTCCAAAGGGATTGGTTTGTCTGATGATCTGGGTTGACTATCTCGTAGATGGCCTGATGGTCTTCCTCTTCGTTCCCATAATAAGTGTTTGTACTTGACTATAACAAATATACAGTACTGTAATGATTATATACAGAGGGATTGTCTAGGCATGAACCGTTGTTGTGTGCTTGGTCGCCTCCAGGGGTGTGATCCTTTTTGCTTCTTCGTGAAGTCCATTTATTTTGTCAAGAGGGATGTCTTGAAGTTTCAGGGGTTGCATTGACTCGCCGGTTTCCGCATTTTTTTGGCAGGGTTAAATCCGGCAGTAGCAAGGGTTGTTGTTGCACTTCGGTTGCCTCGTTCAAGTAGGTATCTGTTGGAGTTCTGAATAGACATCCTGGGGGTAGTGATAGCAGATACGTCCCTGTTAGGGTTGTCATCTCAGTGGTTTGACAAACTGTTTGGATTCGGGTTGAATTCTTGAATATTCCGATGTAGTGGGCTTCGTTGACTTGCTCAATGATATCCTTTTCGATTTGGATTGGAATTCGTGTACATCCGGAAGGGGTGGTTCCAATGTTCAATATTTGGAATATACAATCCGATTTGGTGGTTCCAAGAAGTAAGTCGTTGGATTGGCAGTAGTAGGTTTCATGGAGATTCACACATGGCATAGAGGTATATTGAAAATATATTTCATTCATGGTCACGTAAGGTGCAGGTGGGATTAGGATATCTTGATCAGAAGTTGGAATCGAATATAGATGATAGTGGGTATACAATTCGGGAAATACAAGAGGAAACTTAATCACAAATACTATTTTGCTTCATTTCTGATAGGTGCCTATCTCTAGTATGTCATAATATTTATGGGTGTTGATAGAATCTGTACCAAATATTAAATTTTCAGAAATGTATTGATTTACCAAAGTTTTGACTAATACTTCCAATTCATCAATATTGATAATACTTGGATGAGCTATATTCAATTTTGAGAACGTGATGGCATTTTCTACATCTGACAGTATCTGTGAGATTATGAGTAACGTTGAACTAAGTTGTACGAAGGCTTCTTTTGTTTCTAAATAGTGACTGAAGTTATATACAAATGTTGACAACTTTGAAGATATCTTATTAATCCGGTCTGTCATTGCTTTTTCATTTCGTTTTAATAAACTAATTGTTCCATTGAATGTTTCTATGATATGTTTGGATAGTGAAATTTGATCGTTTATTTTTGTGATGACGTTAGCTTGATTTTCTTGTAGCTCGGAAATAGCGTTTTCGTATTTTTCTGCATCTGTAGAATCTAAATTTCCAGTTAAGCTCTTGAGTACGGTTCCAAGACCGTTCATCAAACCTCTCCTCAAACGTCTTCCGGGAGTAATTGAATTATATTTTTCAATGGATAATTGTAGCTGAATATTTATTGATTGATTTATTGCTGATAATTCGATGAAGTAAGGATTTGATAGTCCGTTGTTGACGGCATCGATGAGTTGGGTATATTGATTGGAAATAGTCTGTAATTCGTCATGTATTGGTTTCAAGTCAAAGTAGTGGATGAAGGTATGGTATTTTTCTCTAACTCTAGTGGTTCCTAACTTGAAAGGTATAATATGCCGGGATTTTTATTCAGTGGGAGTATTTGAACTTCCTGGTTCAGGGTCGTCGACAGGACGGATCTGAAACAATGGACGTTTTACATTTGATTTGTGTACCCTTTTGTTGTCAGAAGTTTCAATTTTGTTATGTTCGTCTGAGGTTATCCTAACTATTTTGAACCTAGGAATACTTTTGTTGCGAGGGCTAGTTTCTTTATAGGCGGGATCACCTGGATGGTATGTTATAGGTTTTCCGCGATTTTCGTTTCTTTTGCCAATATTTTTCTCCTTTCGTTCGATCAATCTTTGGTTCAGGGCTTTGTACATTTCTCTCAATTTTTCTTTATGATTGGAAACATATGCACTTTGAATGCAATATTCTGAATCGATATTGAATGGATCTGAATTGGTTTCATCTTTGAATGCACTTTGAATGCAATATTCTGAATCGATATTGAATGGATCTGAATTGGTTTCATCTTCGTGACTGAATGAATTGAATGATTATATCCTAAAATGGCATATTTCATCAATTTTATAACGTCTTGTTCATTGCTTGAGGAGCTTTGAAGTAGTCTTACATGTTCTGCGATAGTTAAATGGAAACGTTCTATTATGGAATTAGATTCGTGATGATCAGGGGTTCCGAAGTGTACTTCAATTTTATGAAGACTTGTTAGCTCTTGAAGTGTTTCGTTTTTAAATTCTGAACCGCTATCTGAAATTATAGATTTTGGAATACCATGATGTCCGAAGAATGTAATAAGTTTATTCGCTATTTCGATTCCACTTTTGTGAGAAAGTGGGTACGCTTGAGCGTATTTCGAAAATGCATCTACTACGGTTAAAAATTTTTGATTACGGATTTGGTAAATATCAATGTGAATAAGTTCGAAAGGTCGACTGGCTGTTGGTGTAATTGAAAATTGTTGTTTGGGTGATTTCGGTCGTATTTATTGGTGTGACATATTTCGCAGTTATTGATGTATAATCGGGTATCGATTCCTAACCTAGGCCAATAATAGTTTTCTCTAATTCGTTTTTCTGTTTCTACAATACCGCGGTGGTTGGTTTTACCTCCGTGGTATTGTTTCACAGTTTGTTTTTGGTCTTCTACTCCAATAACGTCTTTTAGGATTTTTGTACAACGAATAAATTTGTATGAAGAGGCTTCAAAAGTTCTTGAACGATTTGACAAAATTGGGGAACAATTGATTCATCTTCAAAATACAGGGCGTGTTTGAATTTTGGATCTAAATAGTCTTTGACGAAATTTTTTATGTTTTCTTCAAGATTGTCAAGACCTAGTTGGACAATGATTCGTTTTCTCGTAGGAAAGATTTGTTTCGTCTTAGGTGAAGCTGGTGAGTGGAACACGGTGGTGATTTTAACTTGGTTGTCGAAGTTATTCAGGGGATGCTCTGAAATAGGTATCGTCAGGACAGGATTTTCATTACTTGTGTGGACTGTGTTTGTATTGTCGAAGTCTTGAATGTCAGGTGTTTCGTTAACTTGGCCCAGAGTTGATTCTATTTCTTCGTCTCGTCGATTCGGGTCTCTATTTCTACTACAAAGGTCAATGTATTCTTGAAGTTCTTTGTCGACGGTGTCATTTGTTTCGTTAGCATGAATTTCGACTCGCGATAGGGCGTCGGCGTTAGTATTTAATTTTCCACGTTTGTAGATGATCTCGTAGTCAAACTCTTCAAGTCTGAGTCTCCATCTTACCAAACGAGAATTCGGCTCCTTCAGAGACATGACCCACTGAAGAGGTTTGTGATCGGTGACAATTTTGAATTTGCGGCCGAATAGGTAGGGTCGGAAATATTTCGTCGCCCAGACTATAGATAATAATTCCTTTTCTATAGTCGAGTAGTTTTGCTCTGAAGCATTCAAAGTCCGCGAATCGAAAAGCTACGGGTTTGTCAGACCCGATAGGTCCTTGTGAAAGGATCGCACCGAGGGCAAAGTTGCTTGCATCGGTTGTTAGGATGAACTCTTTCTCGAAGTCGGGATATATCAAAATGGGTTCGTTTATGAGGAGTGTCTTGCAGTGTTCGAAACAGTTGATAAAGTCGGAATCATGTACAATTTTGGCATTCTTTTTCAGACAGAGGGTCATGGGCTTAGTCAGTTTGGCAAAGTCTTTGATGAAACGTCTGTAATAGCCAAGGAGTCCTAAGAAACCTTTGATTTGTTTAGTCGTTTGGGGAATTGGAAATTTTTGAATGGCCAAAATTTTGTCGGGGTTAGGTTTGATACCTTCTGTTGTGATGATGTGTCCAAGGTAGGCTGTTTCGCGTTTCAGGAATTCGGATTTGTCCATTTGAATCTTGAAATTTGCTTCTCTCAATTTCTCGAAGATTTTATTTAGGCTATTAATATGTTCTTGTAGGGACGTAGAGTAAATGAGAATATCGTCAAGGTAAATTAGGCTAATTTTGTTGATGTATTCCTTTAGTATATTGTCTAAACAACGTTGGAACGTAGAGGGAGAATTTTTCAAGCCAAACGGCATACGCAAAAATTCATAGTGTCCTCCTTCTACATTGAAACCTGTTTTTTCAATATCTGCTGGGTTCATCTGAATTTGGTGAAACCCAGGAGCTAAATCTAAGGTGGTGAAATACTGGCAACGGCCAATTTTATCGAGAACATCTGTGATGTTTGGAATAGGATATCGGTCGTCTATGGTCTTTTCATTCAACTTCCTATAGTCGATCACTATCCTCCATTTCTTTTTGCCCGAAGCATCCGCCTTCTTCGGCACCATCCAAATTGGAGAAGACCACGGTGACTTACTAGGACGTATGATATTCTGTTCAAACATTTTGTTAATTTGGGAATTGACTTCCTGCTTATGGATAAAAGGGTATCGATAAGATTTTGTATACACCGGGAAATCATCTTTCGTTTTTATAACGTGTTTCACCTGAGTTGTAGCAGTTAATGGCTCACCCTCTATATAAAATATGTCAGAATATTTCTTGCATAAATTCAAAACACTATTTCTTTCTTCATCATTCAAATGATTAGTTCTGATTCAGTCTGTGATATTTGATTTATCAATTTTGTGCAAACTGGCAGTATGGAAAATATCGAAGTGTTCGTGAAAATCGTTTTTATTTATACTTGGAAATTTTTCGAGATGATATGTCTCGTTGTTTTGCAACGGTATGGTTTTAATAGGATATAACATTACTAGCTTGATGTCGTTATCTGTTGGATTATGAATTTCAACGAACGCCAAGTTATCTCTAACACATGTTAACGTTTCTGATATTTTACAAGATAGAATTTCTTGGGATTCTATGAGCACATCACCTTCTTTACAGTCAACTGGAATATTTGCAGAAATTTTTGCTTTACTAGGAATATTTTTTTCTAATAAAATGACAGGATTGGATTTGAAATACTGAATGGAAATTGTGGAATTTGGTGTGTTAATTTTACTATTGATCAAGTCTAAATTAGATTGCAATAATTCAAGATTGTCTACACCTAATAATCCATCAAAAACATTATGAAATTCATACAGAAAAAACTTGATTTCCTTGTTCGTTTTGAATTCATCGAAAGCAGTGATATTCATTGCAAGTTTATGTTGTGAAGTATTGAAACATGTAGAAACCGAGAAAGGCTCTTCGAATATGCAATCTGAAAAATACTTTTTTGCTATATTTGTATCTAAGAACGACCGGGTTGAACCTGTATCGATTAGCAATTGAAGTGGTGGATTATTGATTTTGATGAAAGGTAGTACTCTATCACCAGTGCTATGAGATTCTAATACTACGTGAAATCCGGGTGATCGGTAACTTGGGTAAAATTCTCCGATTCTTCCTGATTTTCCTGCACCTTCTTCGGAATTATCGAAGGATTCTGAATTATCTTCAGGGTATTCGATTTCAGGACAAAGATTTTGTTCGGTATTGAATAATTCTTGAGAGGAAAAGTTCCGGGGCTGGTTATTATTTTGGAAATAATTCTGACGTTGTTGAGGGGGTCGTAATGAACCGTGTGATACACCACTCATAGGAGTTGGACAGGAATTATCGATTGGTCTATTCGGAGGATTTCTCCACGCATTTTGCGAACGACCAAATACCTGACTATTCGTGAAAAACTTTTGAGGTGGGCGATTGGTTGATTGAATAGGTATGGGTGCACTTGGAAGCTGGGACGTTGATTTGGATTGAAATTTTGGTTGACATTCTGATTAAAATGTGGACGAAAGTTTGGATTGAAATTGTTCTGTCTCGGATAGTTTTGATATACGGGAAGTTGCATGGTTTTTGGACGAGGTGCATTATTTTGATATTTTACAATGGAATTTCGTGGGTTCTGCAAATTGGAGATATTCATTTCGTCATTGAGTATTGTCAGAGCTTGTGATAGGGTTGTGGGATTCCTAGCCCTAACTCTGGCACTGAGGGGGTCCCTCAAACCAGTAAGAAACACTCTTAGTGTTTGATCTGTGAAAAGATTCCGGTGACTTATCTTCTCAATTTCAGTAGGTGTATGTAAATCAATATGGTTACAAATTGTGTTCAACATATGTATACACTGTCAATAAAATTGTTGTGGGCTGTCTTGATCTTGTCTCAATGCCATCAAGTTCTGAATCAATGTATTGAGATCTCTCTGATCTCCAAAATTTTGAATTAATGTTGATTCGATTTCTCTCCAATTCGAAGCATTATAAATATTGACTATTTCAAGAGCAGAACCTTTTAATTACGAGAATATGGTATTGATAATCAACACATTCTGAGAGCATGTAAAATTATTTGTATCATAGTAGGTTGAAATTATTTGAGAGACTATTTTAATGAATCTAGCCAGTCCGGTTGGGTTCCCATCGTATTCAGGGATGGTTTTCAAAAGATCGGAACTCACTACTGGAATTGGATGGTTCAGTGACATCCTGAATGTTTTTTATTTCGTTATTGACTTTATAGTTACTTTAGAGTTAATTTATATTTCACACACAATATCGATATATTCGATATTCAAATCGGGACAATTGGGAAATGATACTCTGGGGTACAGAGGAGTCTGACTGAATGAATATGTACTCACAATAATACCAATAAAACCAATAAAACCATTATCTGTGATGACTGGCTGGCTGGATGGCTCCTTCGGGGCCGCTTCTTCTTCTTAACTATGAACCACTGGATCCTCGATGGAACGATGATTCGCGATTCCGAATTAACAGTAGATACTGCAGAAGTGATATTCGATAAATGCACGACTTTCGGAATCCTACCGACTGCGCCAATTATATTTCTCGATACTCGAAGATCGTTTTTAAAAAGATTATTCATTGAACAAATAAGAATAATATTGTGGTTTTCCAACCTTACAATAAAAATGTTACAATCAGACTGAATCTTCCTCGCATCTCCCAGTGAAACTGGAATAAAGCATCATCAGCGTTATCTCCGTGTAGAACAGCAAGGTTGCATTTGATAACAACATAATTTGCGAAATGGAATATTTCGTGTGGTCTAGGTTCGCTCTAAAATCACGACGACTACGGCTTGTAAAATTATGACGTCCAGCGACAAAGTGATGAAATGTCAGCAGATCGTTCCTGTTGAGGTTTCAGTAGGTAACGAGTGATTTCATATAGTTGCTTTCTATGAATATATTCATAGGCTTCTCTTTCTGTGTACCTATTAGAAATTGCAATAGAGAAAATATATACATATTTCTTCAATTTTTATTTAAATTCTGATAGAAAGCCCATTAACGGCGAATTCGGAGTGATGAAATATGATCAATTTATTTCTTTCAAAGTTTTTTCAATGTATGCATGTATTGAACGTGATTGATATGTTGTCATAGAGGAAGTTTAGTATGCAACTCACAACAGAACGGCCATTTGGCACTTGCCTTCGGCTCGTGCTGCAAATTTCATACACGTGCAAAATGGGCATCATTTTGTGCTCATTGCATAATATACTATTTTGCTGCGAACTGGTTTATTTTGGGCGAAAAATTCAAGAGACATTTTTTGTTCAGAATGAAACAGGCCATCGGAAATACATTTCCAGATAGTAAACAAATAATAAGACAAAAAGTTACATAGGAAATAAATTTTAGGGGTTGCGTTTTTCACCCCTTACAACCATAGTGTGAACCAAATAAATTACTGGCTGAAGTCTTTTTGGTAGTAGAAAATATCAGGGTGATTTCAATACTGGAACTTTCTCAGTGCTTGAGAAAAAAGTTGATGATCAAGTCTTATGTACCCCCTTCAAGGGGCTGTATGTCAACATGGGATGCTCCAATTAAGTTTCTTCATATTAAAGATCCCATCTTTTTTTCGATGAGGAATTCCCCTCTCAAATGTTTTTTATTCATTTAATCACACCCTGTATATATATATATATATATATATATACATACATAATACATAGCAATCAATGTTTTATATTTCGGATTTATCATTTATCTGTTTTTGATGAGAAATTTGTATTGAGTGAACTATGAAATGAATAAGAACTATGTCGCAAGTGTTTTTCTTCTTACATAATTTCTTCCAAACCCATGGATTCTCAAAATTTATTTTATATTCCATATAAAATGAATGTGTGTTTGCTTGGCTCGTTTTTGAAAGTTCTTTGAATTTTGTTTCAGCCTCGACAAATTATGACTAAGCGAACTAGCAATAATATAAAAATCACATTCTTGACAATATCACGTTAGTACAACAGATACTTGTATCCTATTTGAAGAAGTTTACAAGGGCTTTTCAGTATCTGTATTGGATGTATCACTATTGTTGAAGAAACTGTAGATCATCAGAATGTTTCAGTATTGATCGCCATTCCCATTTTAATGACAACCAAACTGATTTCGGCATCAAATTTTGTGCATTCGCTTGCAATCAACAAAGAAATAGGTTGGATACGGAACATCCACATCTCGAAAACAAAAACGAGCGTTAGTGTTCCTACAGAGTCGGAGGAATCACGATTCGATAGAACATGGTCGACTAAATGCGACTTGAAGATGAAAAATAACACATGTTTTCAACTTCTGATTTCCCTTTCTATCTGAAACGAAAATGATAAGTGTCATACGTGTTTGTGAACTGTTCTTCTACAATGAAGTAAGTTCAACATTCATGATATTGAACCGTCATATCAAATTTTGAATTCCTCATCAGAATGGAAAGGGAGATGGAAATTCCTCATCAGAATGGAAAGGGGGTTGAATATGGTGAATACTGAGTCACCCGATATGTAAGAAGTCTGAGGCGAAACAAAAATGAATGAATAATATACGAGTGAAAGAACATACTTTGACGAATACAATGATACAGACATGTGAAACTATATGACATTGATGTTTAAAATATTTCCTAGCAATATGATCCACTTGTATGCTCTAGTGTCCGGGTCCGCATATTGGTGCCAACATTTGCGCCACTATTATTTGTCCAATGGGTAGATCGAACATATAGCAGCGAAGTCCAACTTGGATCTGATGTTGTTGTTACGTATCCGTCATATCTTTTTTCATATCTGTTGACAACACGAAAGGAAAAACTATAATGTTCTATAGACATCGCGTTAGCAAGCAATGTAATTTTGGGAGAGATGGAAGTCCACAACTTAGCCTTTCTATGGATCACTGATGCTTGGTATAGCAAGGTTCGACAGGTCTCAAGCCTGCATGGTCTGCCTGGTTGGACTTCCAGAAACCACTCGTGGTGGCATAATATATGAGATTTGACATTTCCATTGATAACCGATGACCGATAAAAGAGGGAGAGATCGCCTATGTGCCTACCATCTTCTTAAGAGGTCAATTTGGTGAGTGTTCTGATGAGAGTGTCTTCTGGATAGAATCTAAGAGCTTCACTGATATTTAGGATAGAAATTCAAACATGTGAATAGGACAGGTCAAATTTGCACTTTGTAGGTCATTTGGGGTGTAGGATACTTCTTTGCTCGGAATAGACAGCCAACATTTCGTTGATCCAGAAACTCCAAACAGGTGAACAGTATGCAGTCCAGTACAGGTCAAATTTTCGCATCGCAGATCATGAGCAGTTGGTAGAGTGTAGAATACTTCTTTGCACCGAATTGCCCCATGAGAGAGCGCTGTTGGTGGTGATACCGAGCATGTTCGATACTCGAGTTCTTGTTGTATTGAACTCTATATCTATCAAAGCGACGACCCCAGAACAGGTTTTATCGAACCATGGATCACCAATAGTGGTTGATGATTTGGTGGTATGTGGTGTGTGAGTTTCCATTCCCAGCATGATAATCTCCGAGATCTCTTCAGCATTCCGTAGAGTCTTTCGATTCACAACACATCATTCTCCAAGGAAACTCAGAATGAAACATGCGACGGCCAACCCATTCGGCTAAATTGTAATTCCAAACAGTGCGTGGGGTGTTGGCTTGGTTTGCGGAGTGATTGTGGAGATGTTTGTTGATGAAATAAAATGTATGGTCTGAATTTCCTGTGCATGAAATTTCACATCATACTACTTAGAATCATCACTGAGCAATAGGTCGACCATAGTGGCATAATGATTGATATCTAGGATCCGAATTGGTTCATCAATCTGATGCATCTGATGCAATCTGATGACGAAAAGAATTGGTACATGTATCTATTGCTCAAAACCTTCGATCATTGAACAGACTAGATAAGTAATCCACACCCCTGGCAATACAGTTTGTTTGGAAGCAACATCTATAGTATCTATCTTTGTCTAAACAAGGATAGCAGAACCTGATTCTCCCAGCACCAGTGCCGTGTTGTCAGAGGGGGTCAAATTTATTATTAATTCATGATGAAACCAAATTGAAAATCCTTAACAATTTCAGTGGTACTTTTTAGCATTTCTTGGTGGGAAAATGAACATCTTTATACTTCCCTCACATTGTTACGAGAAATTCGAATACATACAATCCTATGGTGATTTTTGTAACTTGCTTGTAATCAATAAACTTATTATGACTACGTCACAAGAAAAGTTTAATTCTCAACGCCATATGAAACAATATACTTACTATTCAGTATACAGTTGTCTACTTATACTTTATCATAAATAACGTTCAATTTCAATAATGAACATGTATATCTTTGGCGATCAGTGACAGTGCATGTAAGTATATTTACGATTTCAAAGTTCAGTACCTACTAGTGGAAATAATTTTCAAAAAAGTGAAAAACTCGTTTTCAAGGCAAATAGATATGATTGCATATTGGAATGTAATTTTCAAATCTGAAGATGAAACTTGTTTATATCATTTCACGATATCGTCAAAAATGAAGGAGGTTTCATCTTGAGCAGAATTCATATATTTTGACGCAAAAAAATTGATGTCTGATTATTTCATCTCATGTAGATAGATGAAAATCGATAATGAATATGTGTTGACAAGTATTATGACGAAATGTTATATCAACAATAAAATCATGAATCATGTGAATATTTATATACAAATAGCAGTGTTGAAACAGGACTGAAATGAAAAACAACCATGGATAATCACACAAATAATTTATTGATTTTTGAATAGGATTGTTTTTGTTAACATACTTCTTACTCTAACTTCCGTTGAATCTTTCAATTTATTTGCCTCATGATGAAGTCTCACAGTGAAATATTTCTCCAAATTAGTTTGACTAGTTCCAAAAACAGTCAACGGTAAATTTCTGATTGTTGTGTGTAGAAGAAGTATAGAAATATCCTTATATTTTTAATCAAAAATATTAATTGAGTTGATTTTTCAGCAGTTTCGCATATTTTGACTACAAATAAGGAAGCATTTATCAGTGCTACATATTTTACCACAAGACACTGTCGCAGCTGACCTATGGGTATAATCAATATAATCTAATCAATTCAATTTAAATTCATTTTTATCCATTCCATTTGGGAAAATGCTTCAAAATCTCGAATGATACGACAATGGTAACTCACCTATGAAATGACGTGTTTTGATCGCCGGTTCAAATTGTCTTTAACACACCTCACAACGTCTCACCATTATATCAAATCACCAAAACAGGAAATAAACTGAGTTTCTGATGAATTCTGAATACACAAAACTGAACACAAATTGAATAATATCGATAAATCAAAACGTAAATAATGACAGATACCAAACAAAGCAATAATCGCCGTCGACTGTCACTATCAAATTGCGGTGTTGCAACGTTGAGCAAAAAGTATTCACGATACCCATGCTGGTCCTCGAGCCCCCAAGAAAGTAAAATTGCTAAGTCTCAGAATAATGTAGCAATCTTCTATTAATCAGAACTGATTCATAATCGTCATGACCCAAATCATATTTGTGCATTGAAGTACATGAATTCATAAAGAACTTTAAATATTATGGACTATTCATCACTTTTTGATGATTGGATATGACAACACTGACGACGATTGGGTACTAATATTATGATAGTTCTGGGAATTCATGTTAGCATCAGAATATTTGTTTTGTGATCCTTCTAGTGAGTTTGTTGTTCGGAGCTCAAAACCATAGGTGGTGACGAAAACCTCAGCCTGACATCCTGCGTCATTCGTTATGTTTGAGAATTTATATATTGCTCTTTATCGACATCAAACTGAATATAGGCTGTTATAATCTTCAGTTAGTAGGTGGTACCCAAAATATGAGCCAACTGTGAGTGACACTGATGTGTGAACTTGGCTTCACTATCTACTATACAGGGTGTCCGTGAAAATTTGGAAAATCTTTCTGATTCAGATAGAACTCGGAAGAATAAGATTGAAGGTTCCTATGAATCCAAAACTATAGGCGTCCCCTACGTAGACATGATATGCCTCTAAAGGACACCGCTAGAAATACTGTCTGTAAGTTCTTCGAGGAGGTGGTACATTCATTTTTCAGCTTTCGATGGGATTTTCTCTCCTCGTTTCTGAAAAATAGAGTAGAAGTTATTAAAAATTATTGCAATATATTTGTAGTAAGGACAGATTTAGGATCTGTCCCAAAATGTCACTGCGCTTGAAATTAAACCTTTAGATACCTAAAAGTTTACGAAGAAAAATATTTCAATTGTGTTGAGAACGGAAGCAGATTCGTTCCCGAAACGTCCACCAAGATAAGTAGAGGTTTTATTATTATTGAATATATTTGTGTTTCCAAATTTTTTTAAAAACAAGGTGTCACTGACCAATAGAGAATTTCTCTTTTGGGTATCTAAAGGTTTAATTTCAAGCGCAGTGACATTTTGGGACAGATCCTAAATCTGTCCTTGCTACAAATATATTGCAATAATTTTTAATAACTTCTACTCTATTTTTTAGAAACGAGGAGAGAAAATCCCATCAAAAGCTGAAAAACCGCTAGAAATCGTTCTTTCTTGGACAAGTTCCAAACTGAACAATTCAATCCAATGAGAATTCAAAATAGCTATCTCAGTACATCAGGGATGGACTGATATTCAACTTTGATGCTCAATTTTTTAACAACCTGTATGTTGAAGGTCCAAGAAGAAATACATTTGGATAGCTTGAACCTTCAACTGAAAAAAAGGATTCCTGTTCAATGTCGTTGAGATAAACCATGGACGGAAATACGTCCATGAGATAAACCGTTGTCGGGGAAATGAATTAATGATCATTTTCAATGTAAAGGACCATAGTTATAATTCTTCCCTCGAAAACTGTTCATTTCATATATTCAATTTCAGATTTCAATGAACAAGAGTACTTCTTCTTCTTTAATTTGATGTTGAAGTGACCAAAAATCATTGTTTAAGCTCTTTTTCATACAGGATGTAATTCATCATACAGGATGTCTCCGTAAAGAAGGCGTACAGGAAAAATATATGGAAACTTGGCATCTCACTTTTTCAGGTTCTATATCTGAAACCGAGATATTATAGATTCCTTTCAGATTCTGATGACGAATGCAATATAAAATGAATGAGCATCGAAATGATGATGAAAATGTGATTCACATGGATTGTGAAGTGACAAAACCTATCACATCACCAAAATCAATCTACATATTCGATAATATATATATTCAGAAATATATATCCGATACTCGTTGAGGATGAAGTGATTCACATGAATCTTGAAATGATACAAGAATTTTCACTTCAACAAACCTTGCAGAAACCCTCAAAAACACAAAGTAAGTAAAGACACAAAGTAAGAAATTTTGGAATGTCAATCACTCGCTGATTCTTTTTAGGTCATTGATCAACAGAAATTTTGATGCTATTAACGATGACTCTACAGTTCGTGCATTCAAGCATATAGTATCCAGTATATTAAAGAAAAAAAGACCGACAAAGGCATCATTGGAAGAGGTGCAATTTCGGGATGATAATAGAGAACTTGAACAAACTTTAAGGGAATGCCTCTTGTATAATGTATTTGAGGACCGCCAATGCTTCTTTGTATCTCGGAACCGACTAAAAATCAACCATAATAACATTAGTCACTTCTTTCGAATGTTGAATAAACTTTTTATCATTGCACTCGGCTCTATGAATAAATTGTTTGGCAAACTAAATTTAAAATTCTGAATAGGTACGTTTTAAAAATATGTTATATGCACTCTAAGCAGCATTTGCTATTTTTAAATTTATTTTTATCGCTCGCCAGGGTACATTGCACCAGAATGTTCAAGCGCACCTTCCAAAAAATTCGTCACTCATTCAAAGTGCAATGGCCTTTGTGAGCATTATAGTTTGGGAAATTATTTATGGCCAGAACCAGATGGAATTCAACGATCAAAAATAAATTTGATTTCATGAAAAGTTGAAAAAGATGACGAATCAGGATATTTAAGAATAATGTCAATTCTTACTGTTTCGTTATTGGACAACTTTAGGATGGTTCCTGTTTCAGACGAACCTGCCCAACTTTCTTTCATCGATTTCGCTCATTCCAGTGTTCAGAAAAAATACATTGAAGCTGGTTACATTCTTGAATTCTGAAAGAAATGTTGCGTTTGTATGTTGAAAGATTGTGTCTATCACGTAGAAAAAGGAATTTGCTATATTAGGTTTTCTGGCAATACGGTAGTGCGCGGCCTAAATTTAAAAGTATAGGCTGAAAAATCGGCATATCTAGAATGTGTTTTTATTCGTATACATTCCCTGCTACCTACCTATGTGATCAGCATTTTCAGTCTCAGTACTCTCGGGTTCAAATAACTTTGCGAGCGTAGAAATTATTCGACATTCGAAATAGGTTACGTCCATACGTTCAGAATGATTTCAGATTTAAATACAAATTTCGAGTGAAAACAGTGTTCAAGACAGAAAATAGAGTGATATCGATTTTGACTCATGCAAAACCGAAGAATGAAGAACAATCATCAGAAAATTGTATTTATAGTACACCATGTGTTTGTGGAAAATATTATACCGGTGGAACTAGCAGGCCTCTATCAGTAAGGATGGAAGAGCATAAGAACAATATAAAGAAAAGAAATACTGACAAATCGAAATTAGCTGAACATGTCCTTACTGAAAATGGACAACATATGGCCGATTGGAGTAATATTAAGATCATAGCAAAAGAAGACAACAACCAAAAACGGAAAATCAAAGAGTCTGCTTGCATTCCGCTGAACGGAGACAATAATATTGCTTCTTGTTCAGTTGATATAGATAGAACTTGGCACCAAAACTTGAATACGAAAATGGAAAATTCAATATCAAATAATAAAAACACCTTGTAACCAGAAATCCTCCGTCTGCCAATTTTTCACTTCTCAGTGTCAAAACCAACTGCACATTAAAAAAATTAGAGAAAATTGTTTCAATTGTGTGGAGAACGGGAGCAGAATCGTTCCCGGAACGTCCACCGAGATAAGTAGAAGTTTTATTCTTATTGAATATATTTGTATTTCCAAATTTTTCAAGATCAAGGTGTCACTGACAAATAGAGAATTTCACTCTCAGGTATCTAGAGGTTTGATTTCCAGCGCAGTGACATTTTGGGGCAGATCACGAAATCTGTCCTTACTATAAATATATTGAAATGATTTTCAATAACTTCTACTCCATTTTTCAGAAACGAGAAGAGGAAATCTCACAAAGAGCTGAAGAAAGATTCCAGAATTGAATGTTCATGATGAAACAGTCATCAATTATCATTGTCCGATCTCATGGTATATCGTCATATTTTCCATTTATATTTCCTCAACACCCAACATCCAATCATGAAAAATCTCATACCAGCAAATGAAATGAATCAGTTCATTAATGTGGCATGTGAGAGCTGAGGAAAATGTGAAATTCAAAGAATAGTAACTCTCCCTAACGAAATCATATGACGAAATTCCCAATTAAATTTGTTGTTACCTGAGTGCTATTGTTCAATATTCCATAGCACATTCTCCAAGAAAATGTTCTGTCAAATTCAATGAATTCTCAATTATATCGGTAGTTTGTGGATTGAAAGTATAATTGTGATACATTATTATTTTGAGTATTCTAAATCGTAATTTCTCAGAAAAATTGAGGAATAGTATCGTATCCTTCAATGATTTTAAGATTGAATGGTTATCAATTATACGAGCGAAATAATCGTTACACGTGTTACGTGTAAATTGTGGGGCAGTTTGGTTCCCAAATGACCAATCAACATTCGCTTAACAGTTCCATGAGGATTGAGGAACTACTATTAACATTCAAAACTTGCCTGCTCTAATGGGGGTCTAACCTCAGGGGCTTAAAGGTGTGACCGTCGAGAACTAACCCTATAATCAACCCCAAAATGATCCCAATTATTAGTTCCCTCATAAATCAAGCCACATCAACATGAGTTAACACGTCTTGTATGCTGTCACGTCCAGGGAAATTTCATTGAAATGCAACAATTTGGAGAATATAATAGACACTAAGACCTGAGCGATTTGTTTAGTCATATAGTATATCAATGGGATTATTTGGTGAAAACTGCATATTCAAATCAAATTTTTGGTTCTGAGAGTCCAAGGAGTTTGACTGGAATTTTCCAAACAATGTCCAATAAGTCAGCATGACTTGAAATTCATCAGACATAGATTCAGTACTATTACTTGTGATATCACTAGAGCTCATAATATTCTGGAATATTAAAGAGGTAACAAGTATTGCTGAAAATATTCGTGATCGAGAAAAATTTCCGGACATGATTTGCATTACATTACCTCATTCACTGAGCCTAGATGAATAGAGTTAGGAGGTGAAGTTACGTGGTCGATGTGGAATTACAAAAGTTGGTAAATAATATTTAATCTTCCCCATTTATATGCTGGCTTTCTCTTCAATGAATTTTCAATTTGTCAAATTTCCTTACTGTATTATCTTCCAAGGTATCCCAGCGGAAGAAAATTTTCGAATCAATATGAAGATTTTCATGGAAACCACCTGAGATGGTAGGAATGTATTTCTGAAAATATGATTCACATGATTTATTGCAGTATAGGTGGTAGTGATGATTAGGTGGCCATTCTCTTATAGAAAATAATAAACAAAAATGTTAATCATTAGAAATGTCTTGCTATTGACAAGCACTTTATCCAGTAGTTATGATAGAAATAGATGAGATGACGATGTGTAGATCTAATGTCAAAAAAATTTTCACTTCATATTCACCTCCCCTCAAACAAATTCCAAAAATTCTTTCCCGTTGCCATCATAACAAGTCAAAATGAAGTCGTGTTTTTGATTTCAAAGTAGAGGTATGAAACTTTCGATAGAACAGTGTATACAGTAGACAGAAATTGTGTATTTCATATTAGAGAAAGTATCACCTATCAAGAGGATACTGTGAGTAGAATTGAAAGATTTTATGCCTGAATCATCATTTTATCTGGTATGAATCTCAACATAACCTCACCGGTTCGTTTCAACTATTCGGTTCGGATCACTCGCATCTTATCAGCCTAAGCAATTTCCAGTTGCGGAGACTACGTACAGCTATCTACAGACTAATTCTGATTATTTGAGTCAGATTCAATATGCCTTCAACTGTATCATGTAGCTGCTGCAACAGAGCCTAAGACCCAGTTTCTATGGTAAAGTGTTGCATTCGTGAAAAATGATATGACTGGTCCTGTAAAAATTGCAGATCAATTGGCAGTGGGATGAAAGACCTCAAAGCACTGATAATGAAACTACAGGATGAAATCCAGAACTGAAAAGCTGTCCACAAGGAGATGTCCTATCAAAATCAAATTTGACGAAGAAAAGAAGGTTGCCGATATTATTCGTGATGTAAAGAAACTCTCGCCTAGTAGATTCCAACCAACTTGAAAATTGAATATCAAAAGAACATTCCACTGATCGTTCCGAAAAACTAAATTTGCCCAACAGTGGAAATGATCTACGATTCTCCTTTCTAAACGTTCGTGGAATCCGTTCTAAATGGCAAACATTTTACGCCTTCTTGTGAATTAGACGTAGTTGATGAGGAAAGCGGAGGTGGTGTTGGGTTGGCAAACTCAAAAATTATTGGCACACCATCTTTTACATCTACATACAGATATCAGTTTCGGGTAGTGCGTCTGCTCTATCATAAGGCCTTTTCGGAAATGCAAGTCCATCAGTCCACTAGTTTCCTAAAGTTTATGGTTCTATCTTTGTTGATCTCAATTTGTAAGTAGTGATGTTATAATTCGAAAGAAAATTAATCGCTAATCCGATTATTGAAATAATCGGTGTAATCCGATTTTTGTGTTGAAAGAATTCGAATTGAAAATAATCTGTTCATGAATTTATTTTAGCTGTCAGCTGTCGATACTGTCATGTATCAGTTGTCACATGTGGAAGAGCACGTGGATACTGTCGATTAGACCAGAATTTCTATACTTATTTGGAATTTCAATGAAATATTTTCACAAATATATAAACGATCTGAAAACTGAAATACATAAATATAATGAAATGTAGTACACGCTTTGGTGAACAAGAGATGATATTTTTGACGGATGACGTGACACATGACAACTGTTAGTGACAAATTACATGATTCGAGTTATATGATAACCGATTTTTCGAATTATCGAATAGCATAAATTCGATTATCAAAATAATCCGATTATGAATATCACTATTTGTAAGGATATGAGGGAAGAGAATATGAATTTTGTTTCTGAAAGGCAGACCTCACTGGACTCACTGAGAAATCAGTTTTTCGTAATGACCACCCAATGATAGAGAGAGCAGTTGGTTGTGATCCCAATAGCGATATTGACGACGTCATAGGGACAGTGGTACCTGACATATTCGTATTGGGCATTGTGTGATCTACCTTTCGAGTTCTTGTTGTATGGAACTGTATATCTGTATGCTGCTTGCTTCAAAGCGACGACCCCAGAACAGTGTTCCTGTATCATCAGTAGTGGTTGGTGATTTGGTGGTATGTGGTATGTAAGTTTTCACTCCCAGCATGATAATCTCCGAAATCTCTTCAGCATTCCGTAGTCTTCTGATTCACAACACATCATTCCATTCGGCTGAATTGTATTTCCAAACAGTGCGTCGGCTTGGTTTGCGGAGTGCTTGAGGAGATGTTTGTTTATGGAATAAAATGAATGGTCTGAGTTTTCTGGTGGTGCATGGAATTTCACTTCATACGACTTCCAATTGCTACTGAGGAAATAGGTCGACCATATCGGCATAATGATTGATATCTGGGATCCGGATCGGTTCATTTATCTGTTGCTCAAGACCATAGGTGATGACGAGGATATGACGATATTTGATAATTCATATTTAGCTCTCTATTCACAACTAATACTATCCACTATACAGGGTGTCCGTGGAAATGTGGGGAATCTATCGGATTCAGATAGAACTCGGGAAAATCAGATTGCAGGTTTCTATATTTTTTTCCGATAGGCCTTTCCTACGACATGAGCCTCTGAAGAACGCCACTGGGAATCGTTCTTTCTTGAATATGATTTGAAGTAATTGATTCTACTCAATGAGAATTCAATATGATAGACTAGTGAGAAGCCCTCAAAATAGTGTCCTTGAAATATATTTAGCTTTCTAGTTTATCAGGGATGGACTGAGATTCATCTTTGATGTTCAATTTTTCAATAACTTGTGAGATGAAGGTCCAAGAAACATTTAGATAGCTTGAACCTTCACCAAAAAAAGGTACTGTTTGTTGACACCAATTTGGATATGAGGTTAGAGAATTTGAAATTCGTTTTTGAACGGCAAATACTTCCTACAGGCTGATTTCATGATGAACTGAATACCAACTATAAATATATTCGAACGAGAATCTTCTGGAATTGAAAATTTGTATCCTCTCTCAGATCTCGAGAGATGTGGAAAATGAAAATATAGAGAAGGAAAAAGAAGAATATGAGAATTTTATGTATCGACAACGCAAACACTCCATATATATTCGATTATATATAGATACATTATTTCGATATGGAAGAGAGACAGATTTTTGATCCACCCCATGATGTTCGGAATTGAACCTTCACATAGAGAAATTTTCTCTTTGTCAGTGACACCTTGTTTTTCAAAAAAAAAAACGAAGCGAAACGGTTGCAAAGAAAAACATTTCCCATCATATTGAAAACGTGAGTAGATTCGGTTCCGAAACGTTTACTTAGATGAGTTGAAATTCTGATATTTGTTGAAAATCCATTTGTCTTCCAGAATTTTTTGAAAAACAAAACTCGTCGGTGTCAAATAGAGAAGGTATCTGAAGGTGAAATTTCGAACACAGTGACATTTCGGGACAGATCATAAATATGTCAGTACTACGAATGTATTGGAATAATTAATATAATTTCTATTTTATTTCTTAGAACGGGAAGAGGAAATCCTTCCCCAGTCGACCAAATCTTCCCCATTTTCGAACGGATTTCAAATTACAGCAAAAGACGGTTACACGTCCCCTGGAACCGGATGTGATAAATTCTTGTGGTTATATTTGTAAAACACGTGCATGCATGTAGTTTCGCATTTCTACGAAGGTCAGAGATACAAATTTTTATTCTCAAAGACACACCAAATTTTTAGGGCGTGATACTTTTGTTCGTGGTCTATAAAAGGTAAGTGGTGATGGTGATGGTCACCCGGGCCATAGCATGGGTATCTTGTTTCAGAATTTCCAACATTTATCTTCAGAATCTTCACGTACCTCCCACATGTTCATAGTATTCTTTCACCAATTCTTCATATATATCGGAGAATATCTACATGATTCATATTCCACATAGGAATGCTTCATCCTTATTGTAAATGTGTCCAATCCCAATAGTTCCATCCCAAGTGTGGAATCAGAGATGGCCAAATTGAGAAATAAATAACAACTGCCTACCCATACGCCAGCAGGAACTCTTTCTTTATGAAAGAAAATGTTTAGCTTCATCATCACGTTCGTTGACCGAATCACTCTGTACGGAGTGCCATTAAATGTACTTTTTTAGACAGAATATTCGTCAATAATAATACATTCTGTGAACCTCAATAAAGAGAGATCGCACCGGTCCAACGGAATCTGCTATGCAACCTCAGTGGCGTAACTTAAGATTTAAACATTCTTCAATAACAATTTCACTCGAATCCTAGGCAGGTTCAACGGCCAGTACCTACCTACCTACGTGTTTAGGAAATCGATGTATTTCTTCTGGATTCCATTTCTTCACTCCCGTTCTCATTATTCATATATGTAGGATATCATTATTACGTTACGTTTTGTATTTGATGTACACTTTGTGTCTCGAAAATACTCTACCAGCAGCTTCAAGGACCAGAAATAGAGAAAAATCTTCAAGTAACATAGGTTGGTCGCTCGTGAAGATGGTTTTTTCAATAATTTTTCATTAACCTCATGGGGTGATGGAATAATGCAATCCTGTGTAGTTACCTAGCGTTTAATCTCGAATTTGATGAAGTGAACAGGAGTGAAAAATAATTCAGGGGTACCCAAACAGATCTTTTGTCAAAAAACTCGACATTTCTGCATCTCTATTGATGGGTAAATATTTACTGTTCTTCGCCGTGAAGAAAAGACTTTTTTTCGCCGTGAAGAAAAGACTTTTTTTCACTGCCAGCATACCTAATTCTTTGAAGGAATAATTTTCAACAGAGAGAATTATTAATTGAGTATTCATCATGAAACCATTTCATTTATTGTAATAATTAATGACAATGAAGTTTGAACAATTACTTCCTACATAAATTCTCGAAGAGGTTCCATGTTTCTGCTGATCAGAAACGTTAGACAATTTTATCGGATATTGTATTTTGTTTGAAAGAATATGGACAATTTGATATTTTGTTAGGAATCTCAATTTTTTTATCCAAACTATCTTCTTTATATGTTTCTGCTACGGAGGCATATTTCCATTCACAGCTGAACAAGAAATGATGTTTGTATATTTCGTGTATAAAATTCGTGTTTCTCTCATGTGCCATTGAAAGAACACTCATTTTACGCATCCAATTCAAAGATAACTATTTCTAGGGTATCATTTTATTTCAACTTATTGTGTACTATTTTCTTGCAATGTGGCGGCAGAATATGAAAATTTATATCTTTTTACATAATGAAGTTATCTTGTTGAACATCGACAGATTGCCTTTTCCTTGAGTGAAATCAATTTGAAAATTTCGATATGATATGATTCAGGTGTATTTGGAATTTCAACTGATTTTTGTTTGAACATCTATTGAAGTAAAATTACGTAACAACTCAGATTCAGAATGTTCCTTTCGTGGAACCAAGGACGATATATGCAATCCACGTGGAAGATTATCGAATTCAATCGATTTTCGAGGAGAGGTTAATGTTGCGAGCTGATTATCGTTTAATAGCTTCATGATATGAAAGTGACAGGTTTTGTATAAACCAACATCGGAAGTGAGAATAACGTTCGATAACTAAGATCAGCGGATAGATGTGATAGATAAGTAGATGAATAGGTTATTTTATTTGAAGAAAATGTATATATGATGAATATGAGATTGAATAAACTGCAGTCAAAATTTGTGGCTCAGAAGAAGAATGGAAAATTTGAAGTAGGTCTGAGTCATTCAGGCATTTCTATTCCAGCGATAATTCATCTATGTCATCAGTAACAACGCACGAATATGAAGATACCCAATAGAGGAGTCATCAAAACTCCACTCGTCCATTGTGTTGTGACTAAAAATAGTATTATTTCATTCTATACTGATATTCTGACATATATGAACTATGAAGAAAATTTGAATTTTTACAAAATAGAGAATCTCTTCATTAGAAGAGATTTTGTGGACATATTATTCACTTACAAAATTCTCAACAACTATATCGATTCCGAAACATGTACAGAATTATTGAATCTGAATTGTAATCCTAGAACTGTTAGGAATAGACTCACATTCTACCCACCGCCTTTCTCAACCAACTATTATAGTAATTCACCCCTTATAAGGTGTATGAACTCATACAATACGATCTGCCACTCTGATGTTGATTTAATTCACCTGAATTTGAATGGGTTCAAGAGACAATTGAGGGCCTTTTTGCTGAATTTCTACACTTCTTAATGAACTACAATTGTAGGAAATAACAAAGTGTAACTATATCTTCTCTTTTTGTTTAAGTCGTTTATTACTTGCTGAAATGGATTATGTTTTTTGTATATTTTCCTCTAGAATGATATATTGTTGTTCAGTCTAAGCACACATGGCTTGCAACTCATGTAAATGGAAGCATACTTTGTTACTCTGTATTATCCTATTATTGGAAGAGCTATATATAGCTCATCTGTTGGATAATCTTGTTACCTTAAATAAATAAATAAATAAATAAATAAATATAGTATCGCAGAGTTCTGACAAGAATATCAGAATTCTGAAATACTATGTCTGAATTATGTGATACTGTGTCTATATTATGTGAAAGTATATCAGAATTCAAGAGTCTGAAATGACTGAGTGAACAATTTCTGAGTCATCAATTTCTGAGTGTTTTCGTGAAGAGTATCATCAGTCATATCAGAAATATAAAGGATGATACATATGGAACTCCATTTCCTATATCAGGGATTTTCATTATGAGTTGTAAGATACCAAGTTTGAAAAGATGCTCAATCTGCATGGCATAGTTATTGTCTCGTCATAACATTTTTCCCCATTCACATTCAGTGGCCATATTGATATAGGTAACAGAATCCACGATATCTCCATAGACTTTCGATATAACCTCATGAGATAATTTGAAAAATACCTATCCAAATATGGAATGAAATACAGGAGATTTCAATTGAAAAACCAACCAAAAAGTTGTTTTCACTAAAATGAGTATATGATACTGTACATCTGCATGAAAAAATACGTGAGACATTTTTTCGCAACTCAATCTACGGGAAATATCTAATTTATACGATTTCAGTGTACAACACTTACTCATTCATTGGTGAATCGGGTGGAGTTCATGGCACTGCGAAACCTTTTGGTTATGGAACTTATAGAGGGTCATCAACAATAAGTGTATGTTGATGTTTATAAATGAAGCCATAGATAATCAGATCTATAAGAATCATTATTGAATAGAAAATCCTAATTCACATATACACTCAAAGGAGATTCATTCAAAAATACAACTTGAATAAAATATCTCTTCAAACTATTAACAGAACACTAACACAATAGTCCAGTTCTAATATAGTTTAGTTCCGTTGACATCTGTTTGTCGTAATTATAATCCATGAAGATTAACTATTATCACCATTATATGTTATATTATACAGTGTGTAAGAGTCAAACGGAATAAATTCATTATTCCGGTTTCTTGACATGCCTATTTATAAATAAATCCCGAAACACGTCAAAATACAATTATAAATTAACATTCAAATGCGTCAAAATGCGATTCCTACCTTCAATCCGATGAATGAAGTTACTGCTCTAAACGAAGTCGAGAGCTGCAACTAAGATGGGATAAAAATTCTTTTCGCACGTCTCACACTCAATTTTCCAATGATCGAATTGATTTCTTCACAATATTCATAATTCGAACAAACGACTTCAAATTCATGCTAGAAATTGTCACCGTCAAACGTTATTAGACACATTTTCTATTGGTTGGTTACTGTTGTTCAATATGATGATAGATGAATAAATGACACATTGATTTCGTAATCAATTTATTATGTAGATGTAGAAAATAGATATTCGACTAGCGCAAAAAGTGTACATTGTGTTGGGTACACATATTGTGTTACACATGTTACACATAATATTTTTTCTGTGATCGAATTGATTGTATGGCCTTCTCTAGATTATCCAAATTTCAAACTAACAAGTTGGAAATTCATTCTAGGGATTTTCGCTGTCAATCGCTGGTGTCCATGGAAAAGTACGAATAAACTGTCACTATTATGTCACTATGGTTACTGATCATAGATTAATTTGATAATCAACAGTATGAAAAGCAGTTTACTTTTGCACTATTGTAGAAACATTACTCCTTGTGCTGTGTATGGTTCAAAAAGTACAAATTTTTTACACTGCTTACAGTTCGAAAGCACAATTGTAGAAAATCATCTTTTGCACGTGAGGCACACGGTAGTTTTTCTGCGATTGGATTATTTGATCTTTTTCTTCATAATATTGAGATTGCCAGCTGACAATTGGAATTCGATTCTAGGAATGCAAAAAATTGAATTTCTCGTACTGTTTACAATGCAAAAAATTGTTTTTGCATCGTCGTAGATGAACGTAATTTTTGATGACAAAAAATACAAATGTATCAGTCAGTGCCGCTACTGCATCCCATACACGTTCTACCAAATGCGACTTGCATCAACGCCGTGTGCGTGCAAGTGTGTGGGAGACGAGAGGGGGGTAGAGTGCATTCGCCGATCCTGCAATTCGGCACAGAGAAGCAGCGCCTTCTCGATTTCGGCAACCAGGAAGGGGGGGACGAGCGGTGAAGAGTTGCATAGGCTGCGGCGAAAGTGCACCCATGCGTTCCTAGCAGACGGCCGAATTGCATTTAGAGGTCCATGAACTTCCGCCGGCCGCGTCCCTCACTTGGCCCTCCTCGATCGGCCCGTAGTGATAATTTGCGACGTTGCCGAGAGCGCCATGTTGTCCGAGACTCCGGGAATGATCAAAATTTGTTCCATGGGTAAAAGTATATTATATAGCTAGGGTGAGAGGAATTAGGTTTACAGCAAGCACTACTGTGGATGGAAGCGCGACCTATATAATAGCATTTTCACCCGAAGTATATATAATAGTTTTCTTGCCTTTCAGCATATTACTAAAACACAAACATATACTAGAGATGCGTTCTGACACATATATAAGGAATCGGAATCAGAACATCGATACCCATAAATATCGCGGGTATCTCAATACAGTGTTCATTGAAATGATTTGAAACATCCAAAACTCATGAACATGGCAAACCGTCGAACTGATGTACGTAATAAATCGTATCAGTCTTCGAACATATTTCGTATATTCTCTCAGTGGATGCCTATCTCTAATTGGCACTTGATGAAAGTGACAGCTCAGCTCACGTATGATTTGTGACTTTTTTAGAATTGATAATTAGTCAAAATTCAGAATGTTTTTTTTTTTATAATTGCAGGAATCGCTTCGAGCTGTAGTGAATTTTGCAGTCTTATCTATATTTCTTTCACGTTCCGATTGAATGAATGTTTCATTGGTTGCATAGGCATCGTTATCTACGTGTGTATCATGATATTATCGACGCGATTGACATTTCATCATTCAACTATGTAGAATTTCTCAATCAATATTTACCCAGGTCAAAAAAGTGGTACTTCTCATTGAAGGAATTGCTTGAATAATGGTGATTCCTCACGTTAGTACTGGAAAAGAGATCTTCATACCTCATACAGGTGTAAAACGGGTCAGTGAAAAAAATCGAACAGAATCAAAAGAAGTTTTCACTTGATAGATAACATTGATATGAAACTAATTGATGAAGTATAAATCGTCAGACAGTCAAAATACAGTATAACAACAACAACAAATAACATTCATACTACTTCGGAAATACACTCCAATGCAACAGAAAACATTTTCAGTCAGGAACGATTTTAGTGTGGAAATAAAAAAAAAGATAATTATAAATCACGAATGAATGAAAATGAAAAGAACGCAAGAAATCTATGGAATGATTTCGATGAAATGTTTGGTGCCTGCAATATAATGAAATATATGGAAAAAAGATGATGAAAACAAAATCACTACTGATGATTATAAGAACACCTTCATCAATATGGAAAAGTGCTTGGCAAAAAAAATGTTGTCGATGGTTGAAAAAAATAAAGGAGAAAACTACAACTAATTCAATTTTCATCAGTTCAGGGTCACAGACCGAATTTCTCCAGGCCGTACATCAATTCAGAAATAGAAAATCTTCTGGCATTGATAACATTGAGGCAAAGACACTCAAATTTTTTGCATGTCACATAGTCAGTCGACTCACCTACATAATTAGCAGATGTAGGTATAAACTCTGGAAAATTTCCCTGAGAAATTTTGAATTTCAGTAGTGAGACCCATTTTCAAAAAAGAAGATACCACAGATGCAAAAAACTATACACCCATCCCATTGATCACAAATATTTGAAAGAAATAAAAAAAAAATAGACTGACTAATTATATGAATAAGTGCCGACTGCTATCTGACATGCAGTTTGGCAACCGAAGATGCCACACTAGGACTCACAAAATATATTTATGGAGCCTTGGATGAGACTGAAACATGTCTTGCTGTTTTCGTAGATCTCGCAAAGGCATTCGATACAGTAAGTCATGGAATATTGTTATCGATTCTGGAAAATTTTTGTATAAGTGACAACTGCCTGAAAATTACCTAGAAAAACGCCATCAGTATGTCGTCGGAATGGAACATTCAGCGAGCTTGGAACAATAGAATGTGAAGTGTCACAAGGTACAGTGTTAGGCCCAATAACCTTCTCAATTTATATGAATGGTCTATCTTCAATTGATTGTCAGGGAGAAATAATCACTTCCGCAGACGATATCGCCATTTTTTATCGAGGAGGCGACTGGAACCTAATGAAATATGAAGTAGAAACCGATTTGTCTTTAATGAAATCATTCTACGTTTGCAGATTATTAACAATAAACATCGATAAAACATACTTTCTACCATTTACGATATATGAATCAAACATGCCAAATTTCAATAATCTCTTGTTACAAAATAATTTACAGATTTCTACATAAAACCATATAAGATATTTTGGAATAATAATAAATAATCATACGCGATGGGATCAACACGTAAATTTTACCCTCAAAAAAATTTGCTTTGTTCTTCACAAATTCAGACAACTGAATGAAATCCTTGACATGAAGCAAAAAAAAAAACGCTTCATCACATTTCAGTGGAAAGTCATTTTAATTATGGTATGCTTGGATGGGAAGGACTGGCTGAAACTCATATCCGCCCACTCGAAGTTATACAAAAGCGCTTTCTCTAACTGATATTATCCAAAAATGCTAGATATCCAAGTCATAGCTCAGGCTGGTCACCCCTACACTGTCAGGCTCGAGACCTGTCGAACATCGCTATACCAAGCATCATTCATCAATAGAATGGCGAAGTTGTGGAATCCTTTGCCTAGTGGAGTCTTTCCTGATGCTTACAACCTCCGAACTTTCAAGAAAGATTCCAACACCTTCCTTCTCTCCCAAAATTCCACCGCTGGCTAACACGATGTTCCTTGAACATCATAGGTTTGCCTGTCGTGTTTTCAACAGATAAAATATATAAATATATATATATAGACCTCAAGCAGTTATACTATGAGAAAAGTTCTACCAGACAATATACAAACAAGAATAATCTACTGAAACTCACCTACATGTATAACACACGACGTCACGTCCAATGTCAATGTCCCCGAAACACAAAGGTCTATTGGACAAAAAAATTATTATCATTCAGGTCCAAAACTATTCAACGCCTCAACAGAAAATATCAATGAATGCCTGATATTAAATTCATAGAAAAAAATTGGCAATCCACCTGAAAAATACTTCCTCAGATATAATTCATTCGTACTTACCCTGAAATGAGAGCATTCTCAATTCTCAAAATTTTATTTTTGCTGACACTATTACTGATGTCATGCTCTTTAATCTATATTGACTTTTTTGCAGAATAAACACTATTCTCTGTTCTCTTTCTCTCTCTGTGCAATATGGATATGTTTTGGTCCAACGTTGATTTTTTGATTGGCACTACCAACTCATGAATCTCGAATGCCAAGAGGGGTCGTTATATATTATCATTCCATCATTGATATAGCTTCGTTATAATTTGAGCTTTTATTGAAAAAATCAATTCTGAATCGATGTCATTACAGATTCAGTGAATGAAAAATGACATTAATCGTAATATACTGTCTGTAAGTTTCTCGAGGAGGTAATACATTCATTTCTCAGCTTTTTGTGGGATTTTCTCTCCTCGTTTCCGAAACGTCCACTGACATAAATAGAGGTTTTATTGAATATATTCATATTCCTAAATTTTTCGAAAACAAAGTGTCACTGACAAATAGAGAATTTCTCTTTCAGGTATCAAAAGGTTTGATTTCAAGCGCAGTGACATTTTGGGGCAGATCACAAAATCTTTCCTTACTGCAAATATATTGGAAAAATTTTTGATAACGTCTACTTCATTTTTCAGAAACGAGGAGAGAAAATCCCACAAAAGGCTGAAAAATGGATACCAATCGTGATTTAATTCTCAATTATGTCAATTTTCAGCTCATCTGGTCCAAACTTTTATGCGTTGGGAAAACCTTATGATCCCGCACTATATGACAGGTAGGTATTTTGTTTTTCTTGAATTAAATCTGGGTGGCCATGACTCAGATTCGAGGATATTCTATGTTTTGAGCTACTTACTCTATAACTTCGCCTTGTCCTGGTGAGTGTCACATGTTTATAAATAGATAAAATGAGTTTCTGAAAATATTTGTTTGATTATTTTTGGAATATTACAGCCCTATTTATCGATTCAAACAGTCTCAAATACTGGCAACATGGCAAAGACGAATTGTTCTGCTGATGCATTCGACCTAAGCCTACTTGTTGCGGCCAACACAATCCGCCAAGGTCTTCTCGAACTAATGTTATGGTTATGAGAAAGTCTAGCACAGTCGAAATCATTTTGAAAGCGGATTTTGTTAGTCGACCGTTCCCATCAGGCTCTGCGGGAATAACAAAAGTGTTTGTTTCCTTTCACAATAGAAGAAACTAACCATTAGTCAAATCAAAATATGTGCTCTGAATGAATATTGGCTTTTGAAGGTTGTTCGTGAATGAATTACAAAACTTTTATTTTGCGAGAATGTACGAAAAGTAATGAAAATATTGTTGTCTCGATTATATTGTTGGCTTATCTACATGCTACGGAGTTGTTCGAGAATTATCATGCAACATTTAGATACTCCGATTGCAACCAGGGGAAACAAAACGTAATACGTGCTTGCACAAGTAGCTACTTTTTATGTGAAAAAAATAAAGAATGTTGATTCTTCCAGATTTCATGATCAGCGAGAGAAGACACCGGGTTATTGCCATCATTTGGCAAATCTCTTACATATGATAAAGACAATTTCATACATATTTACAGGATTTTTGTGTATATTTTTGCACCCCACCGATTCATCGGTTATTTCGGAGTTTATCAGAAAATGATAAATTTAAAAAAGTTATTTATTTTGTAGTCTCTTGTCGACCGATTCCTTGTCGAAACTTCGGAAAATGTCATAATTTGACATGTTGTCCTTTTTCTCAATGGAACAACCTGTATACTACATAATATTATATATATATATATATATATATATATATATATATATATATATATCTTGCTCTGAAGAGAGACATCCTTTCTGATATCGAGAATATATACATGTAGTTTATTTCAGTTATCTGTTTTAGAAATATAACTGTTCAAATATTTTGAGCAATGTGCCCAAAAACATATAGTCAGCCATGCTGGAGAAAGTCAATGGGAAAAATATGAATCCGTTGAAACTTATATTTATTAGGTAAATAACAGAAATGGCGTCATTACTTACTCTGCTTTAGTACACATTAATTTATATTTTCTTCAATATTCCAACGCTCATATTGTGAGAAAGTATGAATGAAGTACCACATGAATATTATATTTTTGAAATCAGTAAAATAACAGATCTTTCCAGAAATGAGATTATATATAGGGTGTTCTATAGAAACAAAATGACAACATGTCATAAAATGACAATTGCCGAAATAATTCAAAATTTTTGACAAAAATTTAGAGGATTCTAAATCAGCTGAAAAATTCAATAATTCACTATTTCATAACACTCGAAATATCCCCTATGGTTCGGGTGCTCCAATTATTGAAGTTCCTTATTCAAACTCTTCCTGTATCTTGAATACTGGAGATAATAACCAGAAGGTATATTTCTAAGGTCACTGAGATGATAGAATTAGATGATAAGATGACATGATATCAGATCTCAATCTTCGAACAGAAAATCGTTTCCATAGGAATAGCCAATGGCATGTGCAGGATTTTCCTTCGAAGAAGAAGACTTATAAGGTGAATCAATCAATAGTAGTGGCAGTTTGTGAGTTCTATTAGCGATAATGACATACATTCATATGTTCATCTGATGATTCAGTGTAACCACCCATACGCAGATTTTCTCGTACTATAACTATTCACAGGACGTTGATCACGATGCACTTCATGGCAATCAAGTAGGTGGGTCTAGGTTAGTCGGCTAGACAAGCGCTAGACGTGGCCGCAATCCGCGGATGGCAATGTGGTTGCCATCGTTACTTGTTCATTTTGTTTTTGTTAGTCATCGTCATCAGTGTCTGGCAATAGGAGAGTTAGGTACGTCACGTCGGTACGAACGGAAACTGGTAGAGCGATTGTTGATAGAAGCGTTCAGCAGTTCGCAAACAATCACTACTGTGAAATGATACCTGCACTGGTCGCTCAGGGAATTGTAATATTCAAATAGACGTTGCCCAAATAACTGGTCTTTAACTGAACTAGGAAAGCTGAACCAGATGTACCTAATATCGGTTCCGGTTTCAATCCACAAAGAACATGATCATAATATCAATGAATTAACTAATTTAAGATTCAACTTTGTATTCAAGGAACAAGTTATTGATATCCTGGTGTGTGGACGGATAGAATGAAAATCCTCAGAATCAGACCACTTATTCCAAATTTTCGAACAAAGTTTCATCTTCAAACCTACTGCGAAATATCAATTATTATAGACAATGGATGCCGCACTGGATGATTTTAGTCAGCTTCTACCAGGTATGCCGGACTGACGATAATATTAGTTCTTTATTTCTTTACCGGCCTGATTTTTCTATGGAAGAAAGCAAAGAAGAAACCAATAGCTCTACACTCATATAGAATAACGACTGACAGGGTAGACATTTTGGGTCGAATAGTCTCAGATACTTTTTGTTAATGGAAGTCATAGCTTATTGACATGTTCACTTGTAATGAACATCGGAGAGGATACGAAAATTTGATGACATAATCATTGGGTCATTTACAAAGAAAAAATGTCATAATTCCAAAAATTGGTAATTACCATTGGGAGAATACAAAAAATATTCTTGTGAGGCTTGTATGCTTGTTATCATCCTAAATAGCATAATAATGTGAAGTGACCTCGTCACAGAGTTTAACTAAGAGCAATTCTGGAATTACATAAAGAACTGAGTTGAAGTTATGTATACCTGAGTTGTTTATTTTTGATTTAATGTTCTGTGATATTCATTTCATATTATCATGTTGCATTTCGTATAATTGAATTATAATCATAATTATTTTGGTCAAAACCAGATGAAGCTGGGTCGGATGAAGTTGGGTTACAAAAGTATGTGTGACTGTGTCTGATGAGTCTTCCACTAATGTGTGGACTTCAGAAATCTGAATATCCATATTATTTTTCATTTAAGCTCTGGAAATATCATGTCAAACCATTAGATAACGGATTGTTTTCCATCACGATGAACAATTCAATGGCCAGTCATAAACAGATTCTGAGCGTAGTCTCTTGTTTATAGAAATAATATAAGCAGAACAGTCGACGACTTCATACAGAAGTGTCGAATCAAAAATTCACCAGTTGACTCAGGCGCACAAATAGTTTTGAAAAATGCCATATAAACAAAAAATAAGGTGTATCTCACAGTTTCACAGGCTTTATCAGATATTGTTCGATGTATGTCAAAAAGAACACCACGATTATCTGAATTCAAAATTGTCAACATCTGAAGTATTGAAGAATACACAAGCGAATGGTAACCAAAATATCGATAGTTACAGATCGATATATACAGTTTGGGCACTGCTGATCTAGATAACCTGGCCTATTTGGTTCGCGGTTGGGTTTTGCTTGCCTATATGTGTCACTTTCCGTCGGAGGTGAACTTGGGTTCACGTACGCTTTCTGACATGGGCTAGACATTAGGAGGTGGACGAACCTCTCAAGGACATTCCAATGGGTTCCCAAGAAAGTGTTTGTTATTTATTCTGATGATTATTGTTGGAGTTGTTTGTCGTTTGTCATTCCGAATTTATTTTATTGTTGTTGCGTTGATTTTCACTCCGTTCAAACAAAATTCTGAATTGTCACTAGGCACAAGGCCAAGCAAAGAAATATCGATGATTTTTTTTATGATCGAAATTTCTTCGCATGTTTTATCAGAAGTTAGTTTCAGTATTGATTTGAATAATTATAGCATTCTTTCAAAAGCAAGGTGCCAAAACTGCCAGGAACACAAACAAAATTAGTATCATTGGATAGGTTTTTTCGATATCTTTTAAAAGAGGTATCGCTTGCCGTAGAGTTTCATTTGGAATTATTGGTCACAATGGCCTTGTAACGTCATCTTTGACGATTTTGACATCTATCATCACTAGTAGGGAAGTTTACAACCTTTAATATTCAGTTTCCAAATTTCACTTATTTATGTATTATCGTTCCAAAGATAAGAAGTTTGATAGGAAAAAATTGCTCTCGCAATATGACGAAAACACTGAAACCAAGTTTTTCTTCTTCACTCCATAAGATCAACAGATGATGATTCTCAGTTTTTGTACGCATCACAGATAATATGGAACGTATATCATAGATTTTGTACAGGGTGAACCATTTTCCAGATGCAGTATCCAACTTCAGTTTTTCTTATTGCGGCCATATTGAAAGGAGCGGAAAAAATAGTTCAAAATTATTCACATATTCACGAAAGCTGGTAGAACGGCCAATATTATTATTTCATTCTCATGTTTCGCTTGAATAACCAGTGGCAACTGATCTAGTGATATTCTGAGTTGCAACTCGGAATTTAGTAATATTACGTGTCGCAACTCGGAATTTGGACAGAAAATAAAAATAAAATAGTATTGGCTCTTGTACGCTTCCGTACATATTCACAATATGCATTATTCTAAATAACGGGAGGAATAATAATTGTTTCGATTTTATATCAAGTACCCAACATGAATGTGACATAGCAAAGTATCATCAACATAGGTATGTATAAATAATCAGATTTCCTAACGTAACATAGTAAGTGAACCATGATTTTCCCCCTCCGTTCAATTACACTGAAATCCAATATGGCCGCCATAAGAGAGACTGCTTCTGTAATATGGTTGATACTGTTCAAAAATGTGCATACAAAATTGGTCGATACCAAAATTCACCTCATTATCAACAAATGGAGGTATATCTGGAAAAATAAAAACTCAATTTTTGTCCTGATATTTTGACAGCAAAGTTTTTCGTTTCAGGCATCATAATAATGTTCAGTATCAAAACTCGAACCATTTCTCTGAATCTATCAACCCTGTATTTATAATAGTTCAGGAGATCCAAATGGTGATAGAGGTGAATATACGATCTGATTTATATTCAGGAATTTGAAATATCATATCTACTTGTCAAACTCTGAACGATATGTCAGAATTTCGAGATGTATGTCAGAGTTATGTTTCGTTCTTCAGAATACTAACATACTGAATATGTACAAACTTTGACATGTTATATCATTGAAGAAAAATCTTTAAATTTGCCAATATTCTTATTGTTGGTATTTTCGTAGAATTTTTTTTCAAATATGAATGTTTGAGGCTTATGCAACAGACTCAAAGTATATATTCCCTATAATTTGTTTATATCCACGGCAATGCGGCCACAGTTTGAAAAATGTAGATATATAATGTGTTGGGTTAGGGTAATTGGGAGGTTTTATGCAACCCACTGTATTCATATATATTAATCTAACAAGAAGATGTAATATCCACCGGTACAATGATGTATCTAGTTCTCTACTAACATCTATAGTAATTCTGATATCAAAATTCATAGCAGGTGCTTTGAATTTCATATCAAATACCAATCCTATTTTTAGATCACGCATTTATAAATTGTCCATTTATTTTTGGAAGTAGGTGGATATGTTATTTTAGGACATATTTCCACACACAGAACATATTTCTGCAGCATTCTAGGCATTCTAATGAAAATGGCAATAATAAAAATGTTGGCAAGAACATTATGTTTCACTGTCGTTCTGTTTTTTACTGTTGATATTCCGAGGCTATTTTCGATTGTGAAGAAGCTAATCAAGTTGAGAAGGATTGAAAATAGAAGTTGGCTTGAAAATAGTATATTTTATATGAAGTTGAAGTGTCATACTAACATACAAGTGAGTACGTACATACAAGTCTCTGAATCTAAATGAGATTTGTGTCGTATGTGAAAAAAACCCATTCATATGAATAACTGGAGGATGCTGAATGCCAAAATAAAATACTTAGATGGAATTCGGGCATTTGACCTATAATGAGCTAGGGCTATTCGAAGACTATATACAGGGTGACCCATCGAAAACGTACCGCAAGGCATTACAGGCTGGCAAAGAACTTTTCGATAAAATCCGAAAACAGGTCAAGTTTGTTTGTCAGGAGGACACATTCCGACGTAACAAGCATAGTTAAACCTTCACCCCCTGAGTAGGGGTGCCACCCCAACATTTTTTTCAAATGGGAAAAGGTCAAGCGATACCTTGTTAGAAGGGGCTGGTCATTCCCTACACAGTGCTGCTTACATTTTCAAAATCGATTCACTTGTTCAGAAAATATGGAGCATTGAAACTCCAACGATAATGTGTGACGAAAAATCGAAAAATTGATTCAATTGTAGTACAAAACTCATTTATTAGTCAAATGAATGTACGAATTGCTGTCCGTCAACATGCATACAGTGGTATAAGTTATTTTCAAACCGTTGTCGTATATTCTGGAGCATTTGGGGTGTCATTTCGCGACATACGTTAATGATTCTTCGTTGCAACTGCTCTGATGTGTCTGGTGGTGTTTTGTAAACAACGCTTTTGATGTGTCCCGATGAAAAAAATCTGAAAGACTTGTCGGGTGACCGAGGTGGCCATTCTATTGGGCCCCGTCGTCCTATCCATCGTCCTGGAAATGTGTTACGTAAATAATTGCACACATTGTGGAGGAGCTCCGTCTTGTTGGTGAATCAGTTCCTGTTCGTTCTCAATGATATTTGTTAGAGCTGGGTCGATGGCATTTTGTAGTAAATCCAAGTACATATCGCCTGTTGAATTTCCAGGAAGGGAAAAAGGTCCAACAATGGCATTTCCAAAAATACCAGCCCACACATTGCTTGTGTGTCTCGTGGAAAATCCTTGGATTGGTGTCAGCCCAGTACCGGCAATTGTGGAGATTCACTAAACCATTGAGAAAGAAGGAACATTCGTCTGAAAAACACACATTCAATAGAAAATTACTATTGTGTAACGCTCGGTCACTCATAATTTCGCAAAATTGCAAGCGACGATCAAAGTCGTCTTCATTTAGTTCGTACACTCAGCGTATTTTGTAAGGATTGAATTTATATTTTTTCAATACCCGTTCGACACTGATACGAGACACACCCGTCGCAATGGCCAATTGTCTTGTATTTAGCGTATAATCAACTGCAACTTGCCCCAATACTGCTATCTCCCTATGTTCATTCAGTAATGAATTCTCAAGGTCTCTCTTTTTGATGAAGTGATCCTGTTTCACGAAATTTGTTCACCAATTCGCAAAGAATTTTTCCAGAGGCATGTTTGTCAGGATGCCGTTGGTTGAACAACTCCGCTACCCGATTTCCACATCCATAGTTCTTGAAAAAAAGCTCAATGATTTCCACTCTGTCTGCAATTGAATACACCATAATGATAAATCTCAAAGTCAACAATTCGTAAACACTCCAACCACGACATGTATCTAGCAACTACTTGACCTAATTCAAACATTTAGAAATGAATCCTATTCAATTTTTACTCTCTAAAATGATCGTAAGAGAATCTGTGCATCGGCAAAAACAGCGACTCGGCAAAAATAGCGGATTCATTTGAAGGAACTTATTGCAAAAAAGTACAATTGAACCGATCTTTGTATTTCTCGTCCCACATGATGGTTGGAGTTTCAATTAACGCTCCATATTTTCTGAAAGGGTATATCGATTCGAGAAATCTAAACAGCACTGTAAAGAGGTATCGCTTGACCCCCCTTCCCATTTGAAAAAAATGTTGGGGTGACACCCCTACTTAGGGGGTTGAAGGTTTCACTATGCTTGTTACGTCGGAATGTGTCCTCCTGACAAACAAATTTGACCTGTTTTCGGATTTTATCGAAAAGTTCTTTCCCAGCCTGTAATGCCTTGCGGTACGTTTTCGATGGGCCACCCTGTATAGTTCCAGATATCAGAAACTAATAAGAGTAGAATGTATTTTCTCCACCGAGATCTCTGCAGATCTCATTTATTGTATTCCTACAACAATCTTAGAATGCTTAACCAAGCTCTACCTGCCTCACTATCTAAGTCTCTTAGTCATATAGCTTCCTGCTTTCGGTTTTTCCACAGTTGTTGAAACTAGGTCATTGGTAAAAATCATTACAAGAAGATACCATTGAATTTGTTATTTTGAATAAATACATCGATTCCTCGAGAGCAATAAATCAGGGTCAAGGTAGAATAAAATGAAGCCCTTGAAGGAGCAAATAGAGTGATATAGTGCATATAGGACATTCCTACACCATCTTGTTTCCTGAAACTTGGATCCAGCATTAATCATAAAGTGACCATGAATGAGCTATTCAATGAAACAGCTCCTAATAAGACGTCACAAATCTAAGTACCACTATCATCAGTAACTGACATGTCCAACTGATGGACTATAGTTAAATTATGATTTAACATAACTGATATGATTCATTATGTAAATTATGAGCGAACTTATGGAGGAACTATATGACGGAAGTTTCGCTGGAAGGCCTTGGTGCCAAAATCGGTGCGTTGGAGATATCTAATGCAACAGCCAAGGATTCCCTATGTTTCCCGATTGACAGTTGCCACTTATGTCACGTAGGTAAGCAGATCTTCTGTTGATCTTTGGTGACAAAAACCACATTACCGGTTGTTTAAAATTCTTGAACTCTCTAGATATCGGATGAGCTCTATGTTGACTGTTTTTTCCATTACTTCATAGATCACAGATCGTAGTGCGATTGACCTGTAGTCGTTGGAGAGGGTTTTCTTGTTTTTTTTTTTGAAATCGTTTGGACTCTAGCTATCTTCCAGTTGGAAGGTAACGCACCATGATTTATTGAAAGGCTGAACAACCTGCAAAGAACTGGTGTGAGCTCTGGGCACCCTCCCTAAGAACAATTGATGGTATTCCGTCAGGGCTTCTTGTCATTGAGTTGTACGTTGTCAGAAAATACAATTTCTGACATATGGTTATCGATGGTAGCGATATCGGGAAGGTCTTGGCCTCTTAGATGCAATGTACAATTGTCTGCAAACATGGGTATGGTAAGGGTGTCGGCTTGACTCTTTCTTGTGGTCTTGGAGCCAATGTACTATCATACTTTGTGAGAGGAAAAAATGAGTTGGAAGAGAACTTCCTCCCGATTGCCTTGGCAAAGGTGCAAGAAGAACGAAAACCATTTCGGTACTCGATGAGCTTCGAACTTATCTTGGTGTTACATACCTCTTTAGAGGAATCTATCATTTGATTGCATGCGTTGACAACCCTAGAACATGTTCAATTGAACAATGATTCACCAGTGGTTGCTAAGTTGGTCGTATGATGTATGTGAGTTCCCATTATCAGCAAGATAATCTCCGAAATCTTTTCAGCACATTCCTTAAGGTATCCTGATTCAAAACACATTCTTCTCCAAGGAAACTCAATGCCAAAGGGTGCCTTGGGGTTTTGGACCAGTTCGCGGGGTGATATAGGGAAATATTGTGAAATAATAGTGTGTGGTCTGAGTTTCCTAGTAGTGCATGGACTTCACTTCATACGGTTTCGGAATGTTGAATGAGAATGAGGAATAGGTCGAAGTGAGGAAGAGGTCGAGCACGGAAAAGAAGGATTTGTCAATTCAACCAAATATATTTGGTTGGAATAATTCGTTTGAACGAAGTAAATATCATTCATTCCAATCATCAGTTATATTCATCGAATGACACCATACTATTGCATGGACGAAATGGAATTCTTGATAATTCTCATATATGTTCGATTCGAAAGTATGTTGACCAAACGGAATCTTCTCCAATTCAAATTGAATGAACGATAATGTCGAATCAATAACATATCTCTTCAAACTGAGTGATTCAAATCTATCTTTCCAAAACTATAAGTATCGAACGAATCATTAATCAATTCCCTTCGACCAAATGGTAATATTGATTCAACATCAATTCAGGATCGATTCAAACAAATGATTCTGCGCAATTCAATAATATTTAGTAATCAAATTAAATACGTTCTTTCTCACTTCAAGCTGATAATCATGATGAACTGAATAATAACACGCGAATGGAATGAAATATGTGGATTATGTTTGATCAGTATCAGAAATCATTGATCTGAGAATTTTGGATGAGTTTGAAAACTGATTCTGAGCTACATTCGTGAATAACTACTAGATTCTACTTGGATAAACAGGTAGTTTACTGATTCCATGATGTTTCTAAGGCGCATAAACTGATAGCCAAACCACAGTGCTTCCGTCGGTTCTTCCTCATCCTTACAATGAACTTCCATTTCACTATTTTTTTTTTCTTTTCATCCTACTCTCGCCCTTATTACACACATAATGCAAATCCGGAAGCATATTTAAAGGTGTGGAATTGCAATACAGGCATATTTTCCTAGGCGAATTCCACTCCTGAACCAGATGCTGCTATAAATCAACAATCGAAATAGAATGCATTTTAAACTATTGTATCATGAAATTTCATACTTTGTAATTTTTGTTAAATTTTTTGTGATTAGAATGGCAATAATAAATAAACAAATAAAAAAAATATGGAGGTCTAAGATATGCAGAAATTCATTATCATCGATTTCATATCCTGAGTGTATCGAGTGAATTATTTCATCCATTCAGGTACTCATATGATCATTGTCAATCATTTCGCAGCATGATGATTTTTTTGAATATCGAATATATTGTGTATACCTAGAAGAATATTATCGTGAAAATTAATGACATATGGGTCAATCATTATGGGTAAATGAGCCAAAATATACATATCAAATCCAATACCCTATGGAATACCTAGAAGTACCCACCTCATTAGATCTATATGAAATTTCGATCATTTTTCATACCTGTATTACAATAATTCAGGAAAGAATGAGGAAATCAAACATCAATTTGGAACAGTGGATTGAAATACTTATATTACCGTGATACTAGTCAATAGATGGCTCTATTTGAAAATACCTATTGGAGAACGCTGCCAAGCTATTGAATATTGAATATTGAATTTAAGCCAGGTGAAGTTGTGGACATTGAAATCCCCCATGATAATGCTGCTGGGTGATTCTGTCGATTGAAATCGAATTCTTGTGGTTTTCGATCTTGTACCACATCACATCGGATTCATTCGATTCCAGTTCCTCCTCTCCTGGAAAAGAGACATACAACTCTGAATCTGAAACAGGCATGGAGCTCATGGCTAGAGGGCAGAACATAATGGTTGTGTTAGTTGATGAACTGACCTGCGTCTCAGTTTTTATCAGTATATCTAGTCTCTTGGTCGATAGATGGTAGAAGACCTAATTTCCAGCGTGCTTCGCACTCGAGTATAATACCTTTTGCCTAGTGAAGTCTGATGCCTACGATCTCCAAAAATTTCAATGCTTTCCTTCTCTCCCAACATTCCCAACTAACACGATGTTTCTGGAACATTATTGTTTTCTTTTTGTGCTGTCAAAAGATAAGGAAATAATACTACGGAAGGGAAATCATCAACTTGTATACTCTACAACAATTCTCAATGAGTTTGTTAAATCAGTCAGGATTCGATGCCGAGAATATAACCTAGATATCATTACTAACTATTGAAAACTTCTGGATGCGATTCAAAACAGTCAAATGGGCAATTTGACAAATTTCATTCGCTCATTCAATTCAAATCATTTCAATGGAATTGGACGATTCAAATGCATATAAGGCGCAATGACCTATTATTTTGGCGCAACATTGAGGTCACATAATCACTAAAGAATGCATTTCGGTTTCATACGAATGCATTGATATTTATTCCTTGTCGCCGTTCTGAATATTCAACTATTAAATACTGAGTCGGTCATATATGTTTTATATACGTGGTGTTCCATTGTCAGGGGTCAATCTGTTCAGTTTTTTTGGCCTTCCTATTTTTTTCCAGAAGAACAATAATTGGCGTTGACTAACTCAGCATACTAGAGAAAAAATTTCGGAAGAAATTCAATCAATTAATTTTGAGACTTCCCCATCTCAGATTGATGTGTAATGTCACAATTCTAACTGCTCAACAAATAGAATATATATACAATATCTAATGATGGATCAAGGTGCATATTCACATTCTCCATCATGCATCTCCATTTGAACTGAATCAGGATCAAATATGGATAAGATTAGAGATTCAAAATCAATCAATGTGAGAGAAAGAAAAGTTATTGGTTTGAGATTTCTATACGGTTGTATAAAAACTGTGAATGAATATTTCATGGCTATAGATTCTTTGATAAGAAACAAAGGAAGGGGAAAACTTCATAAAAATATGTACTGAAGACTGAGAGCTCAAAAGTCTCTAGATGCTTTGAGGTGGAATAAATCAAATTCAGTACCAACCAGCTAATATTCATGTGCAATTGAAAAAAAATAACAGTATGTAATATCAGTTCAGTCAGCGGGTATGGAAATTTTTCTTGTAATCCTACCACAGATACTGAACATTCACACAGTTTCGTTACATGAAATAATCAATTATATGTTTAATACAGCTATAAAACAGTGCAAAATTTGTAACAAAATGATCGCATCTGCTTTTGTGTGTGAATTCAGGTTTCATTATCACCTGAAACTATACTCATTCAGAAATACCGAATCATTCCATTCTCTCGATTTTGCAATTATTTCAATCTGTCAATTCATTATTTTCGTGAGTTGCATATCCATATTCACATATACCTATTGTGTGAAAAAAAGCACAGTGCTAATATGGTCTCAAATATGATTTCTATCCATGTGAGGTAATCATACTGATTACTATTTGTGGAAGAATATCTATGGATGATGCCCCAGGTTAGAAATTTTGAGACACTCTTCAGACCGTATGTTTGACTTATGAATACTATGAGATGTTATATAGGAACTGAAGATCCATCAGGCGGCCCGCTTCTCGCCTCCAGAGACAACCACATTTATATACAGGGTGTCTCGAAAAGATACCGACAACGTACGAGGTGTGATAGGAGACTTCTAAACAAGCATTTTCGTTAACAAAAACATATATCTACGAATGAGTTCGGGCTGTAGAGCAGAAAAACTATTCAAACATCTTCTTTTACTCGCTGTGTTACTCAGTTGACCACGAGCTGCAAAGACACTCCTCAACAAAAACATGAGTTGAACCCATGTAGAAGCTATCCCCAGATTATTTCGAAGGATGTTAAACATGGTAGGTCGATTTTCTCGAGTTCATATCTGAACGACACATACAATATATTTGAGTGGGATACTTTTACATCGCTTCATTGTATCGGTTACGAGTTTGTGAATCAAAATGCTACATACGTATCACTTATACATATTTCACGAATCGTATGGTTCGCTAATTATCTGACATCCTGTGTATGGCTCCGAGATACGACCTTCTTCCAAATTAGAAAAATGTATGAAGTGTATCAAACACATTCAATAATTATTCGTGCATGTATCTTGTTGACAGGTAAATATAGTAGTGAACATGGAATTTCCTTCTGGAAATAACAATCCTGCATTCATATTATTACCTTGATTCATACTTTGTTTTATTTCTCATGTATCCGTTAATGATTGTGATGTGTGATAATCATTCACACAAAAATATCTGATTATCCACTATTTGAAATCATCATGTAACTATAGATTCTGCAAATTTTCAAGTTGGATGATATAATAATTCAACAAAATCGTCAAGAAACATTTCTTAAAGGTAGAAAAATATTTTCCTGTCTCTGATTGAAATTTCAAATTAGTCTTTGTAATTTCCGATTTGAATAAGAAACTAAATTGGGTCTGATGGATCATCAGAATTGAATAAGAAGTCGATGAGTCTAGTTTGAGGAATTGGAACTGTGTGAAAAATCGTCAAAAATATGTACAATTTATCACCGGAGTGTATGAATGTGATTTGTAGTTTCTCAAGAGCTGTAGATCATTCAGTGTTCTGTCAGCATTACGATAAGATCGATGTTATAATTATAAATAAATGTCAGAATATATTCATAAACTCATTCAAGGATTTTGTTTTGTTCCGTTACCATGGTAACTCAAAAATATCTAGAAGTTCATGAGTGGAAATTCTTATAGCGAAATTTTGACAATGTGGCACAATCATGGTTATGGTTTTAAGTTTTTGGATTATGTCTTCAATAAGGAAACTCTATTTTTATGAGCTTGTGACTTGATATTTCGTCTCATGAAAGTTGGTTTGTTCAATATCCACTATTTCTATGAAATGAGTAATCGACGAATACATATTATTTTGATTGAATTGTTCGATATCCTCATGAATTCCTATGGATATCTCAATCATACTTCGATTCAATTCCTTCCAATATCTCATAATTTGAATTTTTTCTAGACAAAAAATGTTTTTTTTTTTCATTTCTGGATATTAATATATCATATAATATTGTTTGGTGCTCGACATCCATCAACAGAAGATTCAAAACCTATATGTGCAATATCAAAAATTGTAGAAGAAGCTCCTGTCAGGTGCACTTGATATGACAGACAAACAGTGAATATTCAATATATACTTTGGCCAATAGTTGAAAAGCACACTCATGCACACTCTCCTATACAAGAATCGAAAACATCAAATACAGAAAAAATAGAATAAAATAGGATAACAGAACATTCTTCTGAAATAGACTTGACTGTGAGAATAATTCGTGTTTTCTTTTTCTTATTTATCGGTTGACAACACGAAAGACACACCTATAATGTTCGAGGAAAATCGTGTCTGCCAGCGGTGGAATTTTGGGAGAGAAGGAAGGTGTTGGAATTTTCCTTGAAAGTTTGGAGGTTGAAAGTATCAGGAAAGACTCCAGTAGACAAAGAATTCCACAACTTTGCCGTTCTATTGATAAATAATGCTTGGAACAATTCGAAGGAATAAAAGGAACACATAGGGATAACCTTTGTTTTTGTGAAAAGTAACTTCAATCAAGAGAGAAACACTTGCATTGCACATTGCATTGCGTTACATTGCACTTCCAGAACTTGATATAAAGTATCTGAATGATATCCTCAAAGAGAACAGACTGATAGGACATTCTATTATGAATTTATTGAATAGGCATGAACAAAAACAAGTAAGTGAATCCAAATGCAAATTGTATATCTTCCTTTCTAGATTATAATCAGTCATAAAATTTGATATTTTCTATGGAATATCATGGAATATGGAATATTATCACGATAACTTTTTTCCTTATTCAGTATAGTTCAGTATAGTGGAGGGATGAAAATATTAATTATTCCAAAATTGTTTCGTTCAATATCATCTTATTCTTTCAATGTTCATTGCAAATGAAGATATATCAAAATGATTCTTCAACATCTTTGTTGTTCTTGGGTCTTATGAATTTCAATATTCGGACTTCACAACGAGCACAAAAACTTTTGCAAACTCAATCAACTTTTAGGTGACGATTTGTTGGTATCAATAACCCCTCATTAAGCAGGCTGTACAAGACTCTCTCCCTTTCTCATGGTCCTGAGAGTAGAGGATATCTAGGCGAGTTCATTCATACCTAATCTTCATAATCTTCATGATTTTGATAATCTACCTAATCTTCATAATAGGGTTTCATGCCCAAAATCTGCGATACATAAGGTGATTCATTATTATGCACTGAAAAATTGTTATAACAGTCCAATCAAATCTGCTGAAATTTGGCTGATGCAATTCACTCACGAAGCTCAAAAAACGACATACAGGGTGTCCTTAAAAGGACTTTACAAAAAGCTACCACATATTCTTCAGACCAAAACAATTCGATACAAGCAAACTTACCTCAGTAAAAAGTTGCTTAGTTTGAAATTTTCAAATCGATTTTGCTTCATAACTTTTGAACGGCTCATGAGATTTTTTTCAAATTTGGTACGTTGGCATAGACTCATCGGGCAATGAAACTCATATCATAATCATAATGAATATCATTCCATGGGCGTAGAACTTGATTTTTTCAGTAAATAAACATCTAAAACTCCTACGCCAATGGAAAAAAATTAGTTTCAATATGAAATCTAAATTATTCAACTCATTCACTACAAAAAAGGTACTCTTGACAAAAGTCGATTCCTCTCATGGTTTCGACAAAATTTTAATTTTAGTGATTTAGAGCATAATTAATAATAAAACGATTAACAGATATTTCATAAAAATTGTTCAAAATGTTCACCATTTTCACGTATACAAAGATTTATACGACGCAAAAAGTTGAAATGTACTCTTTGCATAACTTCTTCATCGCCTGTAAGATTATTCGTCGCCTGTTGGATACGTTGCCATAATTGTTCTACAGTATTCACAGGGGTCTTGTAAACCGTAGACTTGAGATAACCCCATACAAAATAATCCATCGGTGTTGAGTCTGGAGAACGTGGTGGCCAATTCACGGGTGCATCATTACCTCTACCTATCCATCTGTCTGGGTACTGTTGGTTTGAAAAATTCCTAACATCCACCGAAAAATGTGGTGGAGCTCCATCGTGCATAAACCACATATCTACCCGATGTTGGAGTGGTAAATCTTCCAACAAATTTGGCAACGTATTTCGTAGATGTTGTAAATACATGTCTCCTGTTAATCTTTGTGGAAATATGACAGGACCAATTATAAAATTTTCTATTATTCCAGCCCAAACGTTGATTTTGAATTCGTGTTGAAAATGGTTTATTTTAATGGAATGAGGATTTTCAATTGCATAAACGTGTTCATTATGAAAATTAGTTATTCCTCTTCTCGTGAAACAGGCTTCATCAGTGAACAAAATATTCTTTCCAAAGTTCAGATTCATTTCTCTTTGCAAATTAATGAACCTACAAAACATCAGACGACTTTGTGAATCATGGATTAATAAATCTTGAACTGGCATCTTGTGGTATGGGTATAATAATTGTTCTCTTAGTACTTCATGAACGGCATTCCTAGAAACTTCTAGTTCATTACTTATCCGTCTAGTACTCAATTCTGGATTTTCTTCAATACGGTCTAAAATTTCTACTTCGACTTCGGGAATCCTTACATAACGCTGTCTTCCATAATCACCAGTTCTAGGAGCAAAATGACCGGTCTCCCGAAGACGTCTCTCAACTGCAGCAAAGGTTGGGTGGCTTGGTACGCGACGATTTGGAAACCTTGCCGAATACACCCTCACACTCTCTCGACCATTTCCTTGACAATATCCGAATACCAATAACATATCGGTGTATTCTTCATTGGTGTATTGTACGGCCATGATAAATCAGATAAGTCCGATATCAACAATCAACGTCAATAAAACTCGACAAATCAACACAGATGAAACTATGGAAACCAAGAATGTGAATATCACTGTTTTCGAGCAGATAATAATAGTCTTCAGAAAAAAAAACCAGTGCTACTTATTTTCAATAGAAATAACCTATGCAAAAAGTACATCTCAACTTTTTGCGTCGTATAAATCTTTGTATACGTGAAAATGGTGAACATTTTGAACAATTTTTATGAAATATCTGTTAATCGTTTTATTATTAATTATGCTCTAAATCACTAAAATTAAAATTTTGTCGAAACCATGAGAGGAATCGACTTTTGTCAAGAGTACCTTTTTTGTAGTGAATGAGTTGAATAATTTAGATTTCATATTGAAACTAATTTTTTTCCATTGGCGTAGGAGTTTTAGATGTTTATTTACTGAAAAAATCAAGTTCTACGCCCATGGAATGATATTCATTATGATTATGATATGAGTTTCATTGCCCGATGAGTCTATGCCAACGTACCAAATTTGAAAAAAATCTCATGAGCCGTTCAAAAGTTATGAAGCAAAATCGATTTGAAAATTTCAACTTCAGAGCCGTCTAGCGCCCAAACTAAGCAACTTTTTACTGAGGTAAGTTAACTTGTATCGAATTGTTTTGGTCTGAAGAATATGTGGTAGCTTTTTGTAAAGACCTATTAAGGACACCCTGTATATTCAATACAAAATATCAGGGTCAAACTAGGAAATTGTCGTCCTCTTTGTATTCCTAATATATCCTCTCCCTGTATGTCGAAACTTCCAAAATTCAAAACAGGGTGTATCTATAAGTAAACGATATAAAACACATTTTTAAGTTCTCGAAATTGATGATTGATGATTGGTGATTGATGTTAGGCCCATACCTATTTGTTGAATACTGTCTGTAAGTTTCTCGAGGAGGTGGTAAAATCATTTTCCAGCTCAAAACAAGCATAGCAGAGCATAAAAACAATATGGAGAAAAGATATAGTGACAAATCAAAATTTGCTGAACATATGAAATACACAAGAATATACTGAAAGTAGACAACATATGGCCGATTGGAGTAATATCATAAGAAAAGAATACAACAACCAAAAATGAAAAATCAGAGAGCATGCATTCTCCTGAACGGAGACAATAATATTGCTTCTTGTTCAGTTGACATAGATAGAACTTGGCACCCACCTCTGAAAGCTGAATATGAAAATGGAAAATTCAATATCGAATAATAAAAGAACACCTCGTAACCAGAATTCCTCAGTCTGCCAAATTGTCACTTTTTAGTGTCAAAACCAACAAACATTGAGAAATCTTGCGAAGAAAAGTGTTCTAATTGTGTTGAGAATGGGAGCAAATTCGTTCCTGAAAAGTCCACTGAGATAAGTAGAAGTTCTATTTTTATTAAATATATTTATAATTCCTATTTTCTTCAAAATACAAGGTATCACTGACAAATGGAGAATTTCTCTCTTAGCTATCTCAAGGTTTAATTTCAAGCGCAGTGACATTTTGGGGCAGATCAAAAAATCTGTCCTTACTACAAATATATTGAAATAATTCTATAACTTCCACTTCATTTTTTAGAAACGAGGAGAGAGAATCCCACGAAAAGCTGAAAAATGTATGTTATACACATTTCAACACCAAAATTCATCTTGGCATCATCAATCTCAAGGCTCAATAATTTTCACAATACTCGAATTCACATTTTGAGCAACCAACATCAGTTATCTTCTTCCTTCGAGTCCTCTTTCTCAAGTGTATCTAAGACTTCTCGCCATGGTCCTTGAATGATTATCCTATGATCCATGGCAGGAGATCACTAATCTTACATACAAGGTGATTCGTATCTCTTTGCCACAAAGAAATACTAAAAAACCATGTTTCTCTGTGAACTATAAAAGGATTGATGTAATAAACTAGCTAGTTTATTACATCAATATGAAAAGAATGAGCGATGAGAAGTTTTTCAATGTCATATTCTTGACATCTGATTCGAGTACAATGGATAACACACATGAAGGTTTGCAAACTCCCGAATTTCAATCAGATTCCAATCATTCGTTCATGGAACTGAAGGACAATAGTGAAGCCTGAATTCAGAGAAAGAAGTCCGAATCCTGAGAAAAAATCTGAACTCCAGACATGAAAATTGTTCAAACAGCAGTGGCATTTCTACGCTTACATATTCAGGAAAAATAAAAATAAGAAATGTTCCGTAGGCGTTTCGGATATATGCTTTTCTGTAGTTTGTATAGTTGAAAACACAACAATTGCTAGTGTTTAAATCAAGATTCGTATAGATTTTCTGTTTTGGAATGGAATCATAAGTATAACGAATATCGATATTTGAAAAAAATATCAACAGAATGTGAATATGCAATTGGTCCAGTACGGTCGGTCAAGAAATCAGGAAGATATTCACATTCATTAATATTTCTATAGTTTATGATTAACATTCCAAAATAAGAGCCAATCCACAAAACTCATCTCTTCTGCATTTCAATACTCGAAGTCCAATTTTGCAACTTGAGAATTGAAATGCAGAGAAAAATGCATGGTGTGAAAGGGCACAATACGGAACTGTTCCTTCGAAATCCTCGTCATGGTATAAAGCATAGACATTAGTTCTACATTTTTCTTGATCAGAGACACCAATTCCTCCTCAAATTACTTGACGAACCGTGCTGACGAAGAACTTGATGAACCATGATGGTGCTAGGTGTGTGCATCAGACAAAACGACTAAAACCAAAGTACAGCAGATGCTTATACTAGCACAGCGAGATGGGAACGGTTTCTTTCAAAGAGGGCGACCACCTTTAGAATTTCATGGCCTAAAATTATTTTTCTACACGTACAAATCGCATTTCGTGAGGTCGTATTACATACGAAGCGGCCTTTTCTCATCGGATGTTGGCCTTTTTGGACCTCTAGTGTATACAGGGTTGGGATAAAGTATGGAACCAAGAAAATATCTTCCAAACGAAAAGAACTATTCATTTTTCAGCTTTTAATGGGATTTTCCCTCCTCGTTTCTGAAAAATAGAGTAGAAGTTATTAAAAATTATTGCAATATATTTGTAGTAAGGACAGATTTAGGATCTGTCCCAAAATGTCACTGCGCTTGAAATTAAACCTTTAGATACCTAAAAGAGAAATTCTCTTTTGGTCAGTGACACCTTGTTTTTGAAAAAATTTTGGAATACAAATATATTTAAAAAGAATAGAACCTCTACTTATCTTGGTGCACGTTTCGGGAACGAATCTGCTCCCGTTCTCAACACAATTGAAATATTTTTCTCTTTTTCTCAATGTTTTCGATTTTGACACTGAAAAGTGACAATTTGGCAGACGGAGGATTCTGGTAACAAGGTGTTTTCATTAATTGATATCGAATTTTCCATTTTCATATTCAAGTTTCAGAAGTGGATGCCAAGTTCTATCTATATCAACTGAACAAGAAGCAATATTATTGTCTCCGTTCAGGAGAATGCAAGCAGACTCTTTGATTTTCCGTTTTTGGTTGTTGTCTTCTTTTCCTATGATCTTAATATTACCCCAATCGGCCATATGTTGTCCATTTTCAGTGAGGATATGCTCAGCTAGTTTTGATTTGTCAGTATATCTTCTCTTTATATTGTTCTTATGCTCTTTCATCCTTACTGATAGAGGCCTGCTGGTTTCACCCTCCGAACAACAAACCCACTAGAAGGATCACAAAACAAATATTCTGATGCTAACATGAATTCCCAGAATTATCATAATATTAGTACCCAATCGTCGCCAGTGTTGCCATATCCAATCATCAAAAAGTGATGGATAGTCCATAATATTTAAAGTCCTTTATGAATTCATGTAGTTCAATGCAAAAATATAATAATAAATTTGGGTCATGACGATTATGAATCAGTTCTGATTAAAAGAAGATTGCTACATTATTCTGAGACTTAGCAATTTTACTTTCTTGGGGGGCTTGAGGACCAGCATGGGTATCGTGAATACTTTTTGCTCAACGTTGCAACACCGCAATTTGATATTGACAGTCAACGGCGATTATTGCTTTGTTTGGTATCTGTCATTATTTACGTTTTGATTTATCGATATTATTCAACTTGTGTTCAGTTTTGTGTACTCGAAATTCATCAGAAACTCAGTTTATTTCATGTTTTGGTGATTTGATATAATGGTGAGAGGTTGTGAGGTGTGTTAAAGACAATTTGAACCGGCGATCAAAACACGTCATTTCATAGGTGAGTTACCATTGTCGTATCATTCGAGATTTTGAAGCATTTTTCCAAATGGAATGGATAGAAATGAATTTAAATTGAATATATATAGATTATATTGATTATACCCATAGGTCAGCTGCGACAGTGTCTTGTGGTAAAATATGTAGCACTGATGAATGCATCCTTATTTGTAGTCAAAATATGCGAAGCTGTTGAAAAATCGCTGAGAATAATGATGAACTCAATTAATATTTTTGATAAAAAATATAAGGATATTTCTATACTTCTTCTACACACAACAATGAGAAAGTTACCGTTGACTGTTTTTGGAACTAGTCGAACTATTTGGAGAAATATTTCACTGTAAGACTTCATCATATGAGGCAAATAAATTGAAAGATTCAATGGAAGTTAGAGTAAGAAGTATGTTAACAAAAACAATCCTATTCAAAAATCAATAAATCATTTGTGTGATTATCCATGGTGGTTTTTCATTTCAGTCCTGTTTTAAATAAGAAACACTGATGCTATTTGCTACATCTTCACATGATTCATGATTTTATTGTTGATATAACATTTCGTCATAATACTTGTCAACACATATTCATTATCGATTCTCATCTATCTACATGAAATGAAATAATCAGACATCAATTTTTTGCGTCAAAATATGAGTTCTGCTCAAGGTGAAACCTCCTTCATTTTTGACGATATTGTGAAATGATATAAACAAGTTTCATCTTCAGATTTGAAAATTACATATAATATGCAATCATATCTATTTGCCTTGAAAACGAGTTATTCACTTTTTTGAAAATTATTTCCACTAGTAGGTACTGAAATCGTAAATATACTTACATGCACTGTCACTGATCGCCAAAGATATAAATGTTCATTATTGAAATTGAACGTAAATAATGATAGAGTATAAATAGACAACTGTATACTGAATAGTAGGTATATTGTTCCATATGGCGTTGAGAATTGAACTTTTCTTGTGACGTGGTCATAATAAGTTTATTGATTACAAGCAAGTTACAAAAATCACCAAATATGTATTCGAATTTCTCGTAACAATGTGAAGGAAGTATAAAGATGTTCATTTTCCCACCAAGAAATGCTAAAAAGTACCACTGAAATTTCAATTTGGTTTCATCATGAATTAATAATAAATTCGACCCCCTCTGACAACACGGCACTGGTGCTGGGAGAATCAGGTTCTGCTATCCTTGTTTAGACAAAGATAGATACTATAGATGTTGCTTCCAAACAAACTGTATTGCCAGGGGTGTGGATTACTTATCTAGTCTGTTCAATGATCGAAGGTTTCACCGGTATAATATTTTCCACAAACACATGATATACTGTAAATACAATTTTTTGATGATTGTTCTTCATTTTTCGGTTTTGTATGAGTCAAAATCGATCTCATTGTATTTTCTGCCTTGAACACTGTTTTCACTCGAAACTTGTCACCAACACGTTTAATTTTTTCTGATATTCCGGGAATGTATGGGATTACATTTGTTATCAGTGATGGTTGTCTTTGTGTTTGTTGTATATACTGTCTATTCTCAATTTGGTGTATTGTTTTATCAATGAAATGTTCCGGATAAGTGTTGAGTTGTAGAACATCTTTTATATGGTTCATTTCGGCATTGAAAACTTGGTGGTTCGGTGATATGGATTTGACTCTATCATGAAGTGATTTGATTATTCCTTTCTTGTGTGTGTATTTTAAAGAAGATACACACACCGACAGATACCTCAATTTTCAATCAAATCATCATACAAGTATGAAGATAAGTAGAGGTTTTATTCTTATTGAATATATTTGTATTTCAAATTCTTTCAAAAACAAGGTGTCACTGACCAATAGAGAATTCCTCTTTTAGGTATCTAAAGGTTTAATTTCAAGCGCAGTGACATTTTGGGACAGATCCTAAATCTGTCCTTACTACAAATATATTGCAATAATTTTTAATACCTTCTACTCTATTTTTCAGAAACGAGGAGAGAAAATCCCATTAAAAGCTGAAAAATGAATATACCACCTCCTCGAAGAACTTACAGACTTACAGTATTCAACGAAAAGAACTATATTCATGAAAATTTTCAGGTAAGTGCAATGGAACAGAATGCATCTGATGTACATTTTTGTTGATAATATACTTTCGGCGTAACCGAAAATGCCATCAACTTCTTCAATTTAAATGGGACACCATATATATTTTTACAGATTTCGAAACAGCTTGTTATTTTGAATTCATACAAACTGACTATACAATCACCATAGCCGATCATCAATGAAATTTCAATAAGCTCTTTTTCACTTAATTGAACCATTCTTAATCGTACAATTTGTGAATTGTACGTTTATTTATCACTATGCATACAATCAACATCAATTAGTCTGAGAGGTTGATTAAAGTGCTATAATCCTCGTTTCTACAATTTTTTCACACTAAACTCAGTATTCAAAATTCAAATTACCAAATTAACAAAATTCAAAATAACAAGCTCTTTCAAAATCTGTAAAAATAAATAGGTTGTCCCATTTGAATTTAAGAAGTTGATGGCATTTCCGGTTGAACTAGAAGTATAATATTAACAAAAAAAATGTACATCATATGCATTTCATTCCATTGCACTTACCTGTGAATTTTCATGAATATCGTTCTTTTCGTTTGAAAGATATTTACTTGGTTCCATACTTTATCCCAAACCTGTATAGTTAATAGTTGAATACTGATTGAAGGGGTCCGCTCCTGCGCTTATCAAATGATCTCCCAATAATATTTCCTATCGAAAATTATTTGCCGAGATCCTTACTTTTCCATCATTCCATTACATTCCATCCCCTACAGATTCAGTTCACGACTCAACAGATGCATCTTATGAAAGTTTGAAAATCGTACTCATGGGTTTTTGAATACGGACATAGCAATTTCATTTCTTGATGAAGAACATAACCTACAAACTTTTTATTATCTGGTCATGTCGAAACGTCAGTCAAAGCTCACTTTTCAATCGTGGTTCACGAACGAGCCACGTTTGGAAATCATCAAAATTGGAATTTACCGAATTAACCGAGTTAATATTCGCAATATTGAGTGCCAACTCCAACTTTTCGTTGCAATATTATCGTCCACCCGACAAGCTGTGCGTGCGATGGTGAATAAATTTCGAGATAAATTTGAATCAACCATAGACTTATTATCCTTATAATAAGTCTATGGAATCAACATATTCACTATCGAATGTTCCTGTCCCGGAGAGAAAAAGCTAAGTTAGAGGAGCTCAGGAACAATATCGAACACGAAATTGCCAACATTCCGACTGATATGAGTGAGGGAGTGATTAAAAATTGGATCCGAAGAATTTTGTATTCCTCAATACAATAACATGGCACATCAAAATGTTTTGACAACGCCAACAGTCAACTTATTTTTTTATCGCTGTCTCTTTCTTGTGATCGTTTCAGCTGCTCTCTCTAAGCTCGATCTGGTAGAGAATATTCATTTTCATATCTTCCGTAACCATACAGGATTTTTTTTCTCTTCTAAAGATCGTAATGACAAGTAAGCGCGAAACGTTGGAAGCAGAAATTAGAGAAGCAGAAACTACAATGTGCCTTCGTCGAGGTTTCCATTCATGGGTACCTATTATGGGCGAACTGTGTGTAAGGAAAAGGTTTCTATGATTGTTTTTTATTCGTAATCAACAACTCACACTAATGCTAGTAGAAAAATCTTTTTTTATGATTTCTATGGATGCCTGAGTACTAAAAGTGATATTTTATTTTGAGAGAAGGGAAGTTTCTCACAGAATAAAATCACTTTCAGCAGATAAATCATGCACTATTTCTTCTACAAACACAATTAAAAAGTCTAAATCAACTTATATATATAATTAACTTATTAATTAATTGATAAAAAAATAACCTCGAGATTATTAATTTTGAATTCAATTCCATATTATGTAGTCATGATATAAGTTGCCAAGGTGAACAAAAACCGGATTGAAAGTGATCAAGAAAATGAATTTCTACTGCCGGAAATCGAAGAAGCTGCCAATGAACCTGCTTTCGAATTATTGCTTGGTAAGTCAAAGCGACAGTACGAGTTTTCATATAAGATCGTTTTTTTTTTAAATGGTGTGATCAGAAAAATGTCGGTGGGAAGAAGGACAATGGAACATTGCTTTTTGCATACTTTGAAGAAAAATCCGGAATATGGAAATCGTCAACGCTTTGGTCTAATTACTCTATGTTAAAGTCGATGATGAACATAAATAATATATGCTGGCTATCGTCTTTATGTATTATACACATTATGTGAAAGACCATTACATTCCGCGGAATATGGATGTTCCTCTACCTAATGTAATGGGTGGGTAAAAACCATTTGGAAAAAAATGTATCAATTTCCCATCGCACATAGTGTAGGTATATTATTTCAATGACGAATCGTCTAGGCGCTGATAAAGCAATAACAAAATTGCCCTCTGAATGTTTATGAGATGGGATTTGTGATTTGCGACACAGCAAACCATTGATGTGAGAAGTGAGGAATGTTTAAACTCAACGGATTGATCGGAAGCCAGATGGTAATATTATTTGCTTCACTTGCATGAGAAACAGAGGGTGCTGGTGAGCCATCTTTCAATCGGTGGGAATCAATTCTTCGACTAATTTTAGGCAAGGTCTTTAAATGGGAGGTTCTGTTATTCTATTGAAGTTGATGTATGGGTATATACCGGGTGTCGCAGAGCTTTTAGGCCAGTAGATATTTGAGTTATTTGCAGAAAAGAAACCTATGAAAAGTACGTGTCGTAGGAGACCATAGGCTCGTTCATGCAGCAAAGCAGAATCATAACAAATTCAATTGCGACAACTATCTTCCGAATTTTAGAGCTCGAAAAACTGTATTTAAGGACACGAAACACATCTTTTCTTCTACAAAAACCAAGGCCTACTGCGAAGTAAAAATTCAAGAATTCATATAAGCAATTTTTTACGATGAATCTAGTGACCATTGGATTGAGCACCTCTTGAAATGACCGTATACCGAATTTAATGTAAAAATATTCGATAATGATAACCTTGTGGCAGAATCGAATATCAGGTTTGTATTATAATTTTATTTTGAAATATTTACTGAAATGAAAAGTAAAAGAATAATTATCATTCATCGATGATTATGTGGCGAATAAGAGAAATGAATTAATCATTCTGATCAAGTGGCCCTGGGAAAGAATGGAAATATGAAAAACAACTATTATAGTTGAGAGTGGATTCATCGAATTCTTGTTGTTCTAACCAATCCGCCATTAAGTTAATGCATTCACCGTACATCTTCTTCTCATATTCAATATAATTTTCTCAGTTGTTCTGGGGTGATTTCTGCACGAGCTGCACATATTCTGATACACAATATACACAATACCGCAAGGAAAACAATCCAGTGGTGAGGTCAAGGGATATTGACAATCGATGAATGAAGAGTATTTTCTGATAATAATTGAACTTCATCTGCTGAACTGATTACGCATGTCTACAGAACATGAACACACTGAAGAAATACTTCATTAGTTAGAGAGTGATGTAACAAATAGTGGAATCGGATGGAAAAACTTGGAATAGATGCAGTCTAGGACACCAGAGGTCTTCTATTTTTTAAAACCGTTTATCTAAAAAACGGTTCGATATCGGAATAGGGATATCTGAAAAAAAAACTGGAATCGAAAGAAGAGTTCAAGAATATTGAAATAGACAGTGTTTCATCTGAAAAAGTCGACTTGGAGTCATTTTCTCATGTGAATATTCCATCTGTGATATTTAACCACCTTGTATGACAAAAATTGAATCTGGCTCTGGAATGAGGAGCCTCATGATATCATCCCAAACTGTTCAAATTTCATCGACTTAGTACGTCACAGTCCAAAATCAACAATATTTCTTGAAGTTCATATTTGAACAATAAAAATCAGACAATAATTTTTATTTCGAAAATCGTCATAGATGGGTGGAGGGAAAAAACAGACAAAGTTGTTGGAAAAGTGGACGATCAATAAAATGATATATTATACTGGGTGGAGTTGCTACTGATTTCTGGTGAAAGCGGCAACGTCGCATCATCGAAAATATCTCATGAAAATGGATCATGTTGATTTATGTATATATCCAGAGATATATCTGTTGTGTCGTTCTCCAGAAACGTTATATATTATATATTATGTATATATGTATATATGAAATATTGTATATTTATATATATTCCCAATAGAAGATTCCAGGTGATACCACATAATTTTAGTGAGGCTTATAACAGATTGCTTTTCATAAAACTCACCATTCTATGATATTTCGATATTTTTGATCGAAAGTATCCACCCACCTTTGATTCTATTGAAATACCTTGTGGTTTCACATCATTTTGATTTCGAGTAAAATATGGAACGATATTACATCTACGTGAGTAGATAAATATATTCGAAGTCGATATGAAGTATCCTCATCACGCTGGAGTTATTATCAAAGGTATCGTTGACGACTCTATTACAAGTATTTTTATATGGCAAATTCAATTTCCTCGATATCGGTGAGGTGGCTATTTATATACTATATATGTTTTATGTATACTATAGAGTATATAGAGGTAACAGACCAAACAACACATTGATTCAAAGAGAATACTTTTATTCGCAATTGGTGCATTTTTTACCTCCAAACCGGCTAGGCGGCAACCTTCAACAGCATCAACAAATTATAACATATTGAAACGTAAAGTGGATGGACCCGATAGTTTTATAGAACTCTCAGAAAATCCACCCAAGTACTCTATGAATACGGAGGTACAAATCTGCTATAACTCATTCTGTTTTGTCATTTTTCAATAACCTATTATTATAGAAATTGATATAAAACTCCATTACTCAGAAACACTCCACACCACGGAATGTGAATAATATTCGAATTTGCCTGTACGCAAATGATGTGATGAAATGAAATTGGCATCGTTTGCGTTATCTTTATCCTTCTCTCTCAATCTGGATCTCAAGTAGCTTGATTCGTTCACGAGATAATGGCCGATATGAATGAGAATGATGTACATTTTGATACGAGAAGTATTAGTATTCTTCACATGGTAGATTCTGCAGAACTGAGAGGGAATTACATTTCGAAATAGATGTTTTTTCCGGAAGATACTTCATCAAGGAGTACTCTCGTGAGTGAAGTATTCACTGCCGGCTTTTCCATGCAGATACTTCGATTCGAGAAAAAATTGTAGTATTTGTTTGACGTTAGCGAGCTCGGTCTGGTAGCAGCTTCACTGGTCATGACACGTTAGTTTTTCTACGGTTTATTTGAATATTAATGGAATACGCATCAAAAGAGAATTATACACTTCGAGACAGCACGTCAGTGACGATATTTTTGAGGGTTTGGGTTTGTTTGAATGAAAATTAAAACAAATAGAAGTGAAGCAGAATATAAAAATGGAGAAGAACCAGTAGCTTTGAACACGTTTATGTTAATCGGAGAAACAAAAGTTCGTATTCCATGCAAAAAATTTCATTCGATGCGTAGCAGAGTACTTTTCTGAGCCATCGTCAGTTCACTACTTAAACTTCCAACTTTGAAGGTGGATTCATGCAAGCATGAATTAAAACTGAGATGAATTCGATACTAAAACTAAAAAGATAAAATGCAGTCGAAGTGTTCATGAAAGGAGCTATGGAATTGAAATCATTTGAAAAATGAAGAAACTTGGCCAACATTCAACTCAACACGTTGGCAACATGTTATCTGGAAGTTTCAAATTTCACGTCGAAGAATGACACAACAACAAATGCTAATTGTATGTCTTCCATTGAGTAATCTTCTCGAGGATGTCTTGACGTTTCCTATATATTACGGTTCCTACAGAATAAGGTTCCTATAGAATACGGTTCTTTCAGAATAGGATTCCTACAGAATACGGTTCCTACAGAATTTCATTCCTACATCCTGTGAAATATGATCTGATGTTTTATATTCCACAAACTACATTCCTGCATTTTACTGTTCAATGAAATATATTCCGATGTTTTATATTCCGAAAGATTACCGACCCTACAAGTTACGGTTCCTATAGAATACCATTTCTATAAAATATATTCCGAGGAAATACGGTTCCTTTGGATTACGTTCTAACGAAATGTATGTAAATACCGAACGTGTCCTTCGGTAACATCTCGAATAAAGATGAAACTACATATAATTACAATCTCAACTCACCATTAAACATACAGAAATCCACGCGGAAGCGTTGAAGGGCAAATATTCATTTATTTTTCGCTTAAATTTCGAGTTGTATTCGGAATTTCAGATAATTCCGAGTTGCAACTCGGAATACTACTTGATATTGAGGGGGTCCCTTATTCCCGAAATGAATAGTTTTTTTCGATACCTTTCAAAAGAGGTGTCGCTTGCCGTAGAGTTCCATTTGAAATTATTGGTCGCAATGGCCTCGTAACGTCATTTTTTACGATTACGTCATCTATCATCGCTAGTAGGAAAGTTTACAACCTTTAATATTCACTTGTTTATGTATTATCGTTCCAAAGATGGGGGGGGGGGGGCTTCTGAGAAGTACTGTATTTTTGTTCACACACATATATACTTCATAAATGCTATAATATTCCTAGTTTATTTACTTATTTCCTCGAAGTTCATTCCATGTATGTTGGAGACTCATTCCCGAAGACCACATTTGAGAGACATCATTTATTCAGTGAATGAGTGAGTGATGAGTGAATTGTGTTTGTTGATTGGTAGTGAATATGGAAAGTAGGAAAAGGAAGAAAACCCATTTACTTTTATCCGACCGACGGAAAAAACAAATCAATACGGATCAAAATTGTTTGGTGAAAATGAAATGCCAATATTTTTCAAGAAATTTCATTGCTGGAGGAGCAATATCGATAAAACTTTATGAATTGTCTGGACAATATGGGTGATGATCAATATACATTGGAGAAAAACTATTCCTTCCGTTACCATGTGCAAGAACAGTTGAATATTTCTTCTGAAACCACCATTTTTTAGGGACATTGAAAGATATTATATAAAATATGAACATGCCAGACTTTTCATCACTAAGTAGCATTCATCAATATTGAGAGAACCCTGTGCGAATTCGCTATAGCAAAAATTAACTCCGTCTGATGTCTGGAAGATCGAGCATTCATAACCTGCACAATTAATACGCATACGACGGGCAGCATTCATATAGAAAGGAGGTACAATGCTCTGCTAATAATATTTGCTAATATATAAAACAGGTATCTGAATAGACCTGTGTGAATACCCCTGTGTTCAAGACGCAGTCTATTAGACAAAAGGACATTAGACTTGCTCCCCTTCGCGAATTTCGCAAGTGAAGGGGTCTGGGTCCAGAACCGAACTGGTTGAGAATACGAACCTATAAATGTCATCTACTCATTCGGAAAATGTTGATAGCATAAAATGTTCAAATGTATATAAAGTATATTTTTTTCGAATTGAAAAATCATAGATTTCAATAAAAACTGGTAAGGATATTTGTCATATTTATATAATTTCCGTCACAATGTGTAATCGTTTCTTTAGATCCATACAAGTCCCAATAGGACCTTTCATGGAGTTCGTAAATGAATATGCCTTCATCACACGGAAATCCTACTAGTTCCACATATATGTATTTCCTTCACGAAAGTGGTATTGGAAGTTTTGTAGCAACGCTAGCCCAAAGTTCAATTCAATATCGCGTTTTTTGTCGTCTTCAGAGCAGCCAAATTCATGATTGTGAAAATACGTGATATGTTAATACATGCAGTTCTTTTCAACTATTATCATAGTCTTGCCACTATCCCATAACACCGAACATATAAGTTCTTGACATGTTATGGTAACATATCAGTTCCTCAAATGGTTGGTGCCCATAATTATGACACAAATAGTAAATCTACATCACCAATGGTCAGGTTGGGTGAGGTTAGGTTAGGTTATGTCAGGTTGGATATGTTAGGTTATGTTCGAGCTTTCATCGTTTTGGACCATCACGATGGATGGCAAACCCAAAGTACAATCACAATATTGACCTGAAAAATCTTCCAATTACCCCTTTTAGATTCCACTTCAATACGAATCTTAAACTTCCTGTAATCTGTAATTTTCGTCTAAATTCCACTATCGGAATGAATTTTATGAGGAATCTGTACATCTATTTGATGGATTGGATGGATGATCTTGGAATTATTGGTGATATTCATAACACCGAATAAGAGCTCTATCATAACGAATGAAGGTAATGTAGAGGCAATCTACCATTGATTAGATGAAATGACTTACAGTCAATCTCAGCCAAGAAGAATGATTTTGGAATTCAGAGTGGAAAGATTCAGGAAGAATAATCATCATCAGCAAATCTTATCGAAAGAATATGCCGCAGCAATGTTCCCATAGGAAAAATTATGAATATAATTCCTTTCGATGCTTGATCCATCTCTGGTTCTCCTCTTCAAATGTACACGCACAATATAACTATTGAAATCACCCTAGCCTACAGAGCTCTCCCTAACAACACTATAATGCGTGTTAGAAGGACCGGTTGCGTTGTGCAATTTTTTTGTTATGCGAAATATCTCCAGCTATTTATTCAGTTGAGAAAGGCTTGAACATCGCAGCTCCAATGTTTATATTTCAGAAGCTATATTTCTCATGTGATAGTTGGATAGCAGAAAAATATAAACAGGAGACTTCATCAATCCCCTGTCCCAGTTGTGGTATCGAACGGATATGATAACAGATCATGATTCTATAAAAAAAAATGATGTACATACAACACTCTCAATGAGATTTATGGATCTGAGATTTCCACAAATTGTACCAACAAAAACACCCTCTATCACATGATAATGTTGAGAGGAATCTGGCTCACACATTACCATAGAAAACACTCACAGCTAGAATGTAATCTCCCATAGAACAAACCTGGACAGCGCAAATTCGTTTTGAAAGCCGAACCAAAATATCGATCGTTGGGAAAGTGGAAAGGAAATGGCATGGCAGCAATTTCAAAATTAACATCATGTTCTGAAATTAACTTCTATTTTAGAAAAATAAAAGACAAAAAATCGATAAAGTACTTAGAATATGTCCTTCCCATGTTCCAAAGTGACGATAACATAGATAAGTTTATATTTCAATTGATTCTGTGACTTCTATGTGAATAATATAATAATCAACTCACATCAATTATTTGACAAAGGTGGACAGTCGAGTAGAGAGAATCATGACATCGAACTCCTGATGATGTAGAAAATTGTGAGGATCACTAATGTCTTCATCACTCCTCTCCCCAAATTATTATATTCACAGGCAACACAATTTTACACTATCACACATACAGCTCACTAAGTGATAATAATACATAGATCCAAGTTATACACAAATGGTAGCCATACTGTTTTGTTCAATCACAGAGTGGTTTATTTTCGCACCAGAGAACATGAAATCAGTGGAAATTTTCCGTCAACGCCTTTAATGTATTGGAAGCATCACTACTAAAATCCGCTATGACAGTTTCGGAATTGGCTATTTCAGATTTCATTCTATCTGTAGAGTGTTTTCTATGCACATTACTCAATAATGTCTCACACACTATTGAAAGGAACGTAATGTAATGTAGGTAATGTTTCACTAATGTCTAGTGAAATTTTTCGCCGTGAATGAAATCAATATCTTGATTGAGTAGCAATGTGAGCGGTATACCACAATTAACTACAATAAATTGGTTATTCTCTCTGAGGTTGGAATTAAACTTTCCGCAATCATTTTCTTCTATTTGACGACCTATCAGTTGGGAAAATATGGGGTCATCACTTTTAAATAAGTTACTACTGCAAAATAATTCAGAACAATATGGGACAGCTAGATTTTTTTAATGAAGAAAATATTTTCGATTTCCTGGAAACGCCCATTTGCCTCAGTTCAATTGATTCTTTCACCTGGTTAATGTGCCATGAACCAGTTAGTTTCATTTGCCATAATTGAGCCAAATAGATTTGTCTATGTATAGTCAAGTTCACTCTAAAGAACAACAACTCATGTGACTTATTTTCGAGATTTTTTGCCTCCGTGACTCCTTTTTGTTCCACTGTTTACCGAAATACCTTGAATCGGTCTAGTTCAACAAAGATTTTTAGTTATGACTTCAACATAATAGAAAATCTTCGATAAATGTCATAGTTGTGGTGAGTAGACAGCTGATGTCAGTGAAAACAGACTTTTTCACACCGACAAGAATTTTCCATTATTCAAAGGAAGATCACTTTAATATTTTTGTTGTAAATGGTATTTCAGTTGATGATAAATAATGGATTGAATTAGCTGAAGTTATTTGTAGGAATTTGGGATATTTTGTTGTTGTTGTTGATAAAACTCACTTTGGATCACTTGTATCAAGTACTAGTAATGAAGCGGTTTTTCTCAGTGTATTCCTAGTGACGTGATCCTAGTGCGCCGCTGTGGTAACTACAATACACACTAACAATAGCAAATGAATATTAGACGAAAGAAATGTCATTCCTGAAGAAAATCAGTTTCAAATATCTAAAAAGCACGGAGAGTAGTGAATAAGTACTTGAGACCGTATATCATTATGAGTGGAAAATATTTCATGTAACAATTCAATGCCAAAAATATTGAAGTATACAGCAATCACCTAACCTAAAATGGATTGGTGTATCCATGGAAAAAATATCTTTCGAAACTAGCCCGGAATGATTATATTCCAATGGTATGTAAGTTTTTAGTGAATGCCTTGGTGAGTCGTAAGACATTCTCGTTTTACAATTTGATTTAACATTGAAGGTACCAAATAGATCAATTTCTTATGCATCATCAAATCGAAATTCATCTCAGAGAAGGTGAAGGAGAGAAAGATATTTTTTCAATACTGTAGTTTCAGGACAGAATTTGGAACAATTCGAAAGCTTGACCCAAATCTTTCCTTGATAGATGCTTGTTAGGTATGCCTCATGAAATTGCAAAAGTATGATGATCTTTTCCTATTCAGTACAATCTTCATGAAAATCAAGTTCCACTGGAATTTTTTGATTAGTAACCATATTGAAGTAAACGTTCCTTGGCAGCAATGACGTATGTGAAAATCTCACAGTTGTTGAAGTGGTTTTTAGGAGTATATGTATAGTGATTATATAATGGATTCTTCTTCTTGTGTTAGTTAATTCATAAAAGATGCAGACATTCTTCGAAGTATGCGCAGATGATATCGATTCTTCAGGGTGCTGTATTTCGTACGAGATTTACAGGAGAAAGACGCACCATTGGGACTGACTGACTGCTATTTGTTCTGTCTTATATAGAACTAAATTCGGAATAGTTCTTCCACCCTCACCTTTTCGAATACTGTCACTGTCATGTAAAGCACTGTCATGTTGGGAGTGGGTATCTATCATCTTCTTGGTTCACTTACTGATACTGGCTATTCTTACAGACCTTACAGTTTTTTTCTCAAGTGGAATATCAGATTCTGAAGTATGAGGGTATTCATTAGTACGTATGTCTTGATATGCCCATCTAATTGTTTCAAACACCTCCATTCATAGAACTTCCAAAGATTATATTCACATGTTCATTTAGTGGAAACAAGAACAAAAAAAAGAATTTTCTTTTCCCAAAGACATACTAGGAGATCATATTTTTTCACATACTAATTTTCACAGGGTTTGAAAACCACCAGCCGAATAGGAACAAAAGGTATTCAGATGAAAATAGAAGATCACCTCTTTACTTAAGCTCAAAATTTTGCCATACGATTTGTGTTATTTCACTCATATCAAAATTAGCGTCACCTCGTATCTTCACTAGGTAGCTCGATATTCATCAATACATCATTATTATACATTAACCATCGAAAATATCAATCGATATCATTTCAATAATTTCACCACAAAACGAAACTTGCAGCAATATAATATGTAATCAGTAAATATATTACGTTTGTTGTCGTAGGTTATTTTTAATATTTATCATTTTCTCTGTGGAAACACATCTTGTGTTACTCTAAATTGATAATGCCTGTATCATGAGGTTTAACTGTCTGTCTTTTGTTTTTGAACTGCCGATAATTCGATTGATAGCTATGTGCCAATAATATTTATGATACACCTCAATAATTCCATGGAATTATTCTAGTCTTTGATGAAATACATACTGATCGATGTCTAGGTTCCTAACTAATCGTTTCTTAATCACGAATGTAGAGTGAGATAAGATCCAATGATTAAATTCACTCACGTTTTCACAAAGATCTTTCTCAGAACTGAATTATATTATTGAAATCGGGGGTATTGAGTTGATTGATTTTCAGATATATCATTCATCAATTCCTGATTTCTGGACCGACCTCATCAGACCTAACCCTGAATATTATACGGACTGACTTTCCATTCAGAGGACGATCAAAGAGTGCAATCAAACTAAAAATAAGACCAATATAAACAACTATCTTCCTTTTATCATTGAATTCATTTGTTATTTCTGATGAATGGAATTGTTCTTTCGCAAGTAATATCTTCTTCCTCTTCAGTTCCCTCATGGCGTTGCACCTACATTTGAAAGACATAGTTATCTGTGCCAGTTGTCTTGAGGGAATTTTTTGCAGTTGAGTTCAATGTTCTGAGTAGAACAATAGGTAGTACATCCGCTACTTCAAATCATCCAGGCTGCTAGAAGAATAGTTGTTATGAGAGCTTGATTCTTGGTTCTATATCTATACCCTAGCACATTCATCCACCAATCCAAAAAGTATCATTACCACGATGTTACTATCTGTTTCGATGCATATACTGAGAACACATATCCCCACTGATATTCAAATAATAGGTAGGTATTCCGCATATTTATATAGAGTCCCAGAACACCATGAACGTTGATGGATAACATCCAAAATGTTGACCGTGCAATAGCAACTTTCTTTAGTTGATAAGATAATTTTCTTCGACATACTCCATTCAAATAGAGATAAACTGTATAAACAACCGAAAATGTTGATAAACGCGGACATTTGAAGGTTGTAACTGTGCATATTATTCGTTACAGTTAATCTATTCAATAAGTCGTCTAGTCCATTCCATGTTATTTTTTTTATATTTCGACATTGTAGATACAAGGCTGACATGGTTTAACCCGATTTCACAAAACGAAACGCAATACATTCTGCTCAAAAAGTGTTGCATTCAATTATCAGACATCTACAATTTAGTAGATATACAGCTTTTGTAGAATGTGATTTTTCTATCTTCTAACTCGAGTGTCGAATTTGTCACTTGTTGACTTGGCGACTAGAATGTGTCCAACAATGTCCTTAGGTTATTTTTGACGCACTCATTATTTGATTTCGAATAAGTATTCATACCATTTCGAAAAAATCCAAATTGAAATCAGGTCATTTTCCGTTGAACTTCAAATTCCATCATAGTTGAATGGAATATCTTTGTCATATCCGCCCGGTGATAAAAACATTTGATAAAAACACAGAATAATCAATAAGTGCATTCGGTCGATTCGCGTGGGCAAAAACGAATTTCACTCAAAACTATGATGGAATCAAAAATTTCAATCATATTAGTGCAGCATTCAATTTCCCATTCCGATACTATTTACCGTGTAACTGAAGGACCGTGATCAGGACAAAATATGGAATCATTTGTTTTTCAGAACGAGACTATGAAGTTTTATTCTGTTAACTAAATTCAGTTGTTCAACATATCGGAAGAAGAAGAAAAAATGTAAGTTATATATATATGATTATTCAGAATATGGGGATTATATCATAGTAGTTATCAGTAAGCAATCTCAAATACGAATACAACAGACATCTGACTTTGAAAAAAGCTCTCAATAATATTCGAGAAATTCGAATCAACAAAAGTTCAGTAAATATTCTGAACTTTCGCCAACTGAAGGAACCGATTCAGAAGATATTTTTTGATGAAATTTTCCTTGTATTTCACGAGTTCAGGAGAGAATATTTTCCATCTCTCTTTTATTTCCGCTCGCGTACAACCTCAAATATCAATTGAGCGAGAGGAAGTTGCTATCAAAATTATCGATATTTTAATTCCCTACAATTTTGTCCTGGAGTTGAAAATGAATCAGGTAATGAAATAGTTTCACTTCGTTGCTTCTTGAGATTAAATTCGAAAAATATTGATCTTAGAAAAAAAACTGTAAATAGTTCCTACATTCCTACCGAAAATGGCCGAGATATACAAGCAAGACAGTTTTTCATGAAATCCAAAATAACGGACTGATGTGCACTTTTTGTATCCATACTACCAGTGACCCTACATGACTACCAGTGGCCGTCCATCCCGCCTGTTGCTAGTGCATGAAAATTAACATTCAATCGTTTCTAATGAAGATCGTTTCAATATTGTTTTCTTCATCAGACCTCGACAATCAGGCTAAGTCAGAGTTCATTCTTTGAATATGGATGACACTATATGAGTGCTCTGCTGATAAGGATAAAACTCATATTTTTATTGCGATACCAAGTAAGTATTTGATTAAAAAAAATGGTTCAAATCTTTTGAGTGCGGTCTAAATTTATCCAGTCATATAGCATATAGCGATAGCGAAAAAATAAAAAGTATTTACAAACAAGAGAAATAGTTTGAAGGTTATCTAAGTAATAGGTAAATAACATTGGAAAATAAATATTAATTGCGATAAAAATAATTATCAATGTATTATAATTATAATATGCAATCTAGGATATGATAACAGTTCACTCAAGATGAATGATGACCGGAAAACTGTGCAATGCCGTAGAAAATACTCTGCTGATACTTTTTTCATGGAGTCGAGGTTTTTGTAAGAAAATAGTGGGACGTGATCGATTTCTATGAACATTGTTATTCTTCGCGAAAATCTTGCAATATTATCTCATGATCTAACATGTTTGTCTAATATGTTCATGTTTGGTGACCAGAACCTGCGCTGAGAACTTATTTTTTTTAACAAAAATTAATTTTCTCTAGAAATCTTTCTGATTCTCAAAGTTAATCTGGCAAAACTGGAGCCGGATCTGATTGCTATTCTCGAAGAGAATAATCTAGTTCACCAGAATATATAACCACGCCATTTTTATAAAGATAAACCCATTCTCATCCCAAGAGTCAAAAGTTGAGCTATATGTCTGAACCTTCTGTTGACACCATTATAGTGAATCTTTCGGAAGAGGATACAAAACAAATAGTGGTGTATAATTTTTGTTTCACCAACCTGTACACTGTCATATGAATAGTCAACTATCAATAATGGATAGTCAAATGTTCGAAGAACGGACTCTAATAAAACTTGACGTCACCGTGAATATTTTCGATATTTTCTGAACATGATAATCACAGAATAACAAACGGTGTCAACGTATTCTTCAGACATGGTTTCCAGAGTTCCGAGGGAACTCGACAGGGATATTGGATTCACGAATTGGAAACATTTTCGATATTTCATATTTCATACTCTTCCATCACTTTCACTTGTTTCGGGTTTCAGCGGAAATAACCTCAACTCAGAAATTTCGAACACTCTGTAAACTTTAATTTTTGAGATTCTACGGACTATTGTGACAACAATCATATTATAGTTTTGAGAAAAAAGTCAGAATAGAATGTTTACCTATATGTATATTTGGAATAGAAACAGGAAAAAATATTTGAAAGTCGAACAAATGAGCCTTTTTTGATATATTTAGAAAAAGAAAATACATTTTGACAAGTTGCGAACGTCGTGTGTCTCCAAAAGTTAAAGTCATTTCCTTCCTTTCTTACAAATTACAAAATAAGTTATCGACACAAGTTTTTCTCACATGGTGCCAACTGTCGGAAGGACACTGTAGATCTATGATATAAAGACTTTTCGGATTTCCTTCTCGATTAGCCTGATTTTTATTTGCCATTCCTTTGCGAGAGAAGTAACTTGAATGTCTTACGACTTAATTATTGGGTATAGAATTCTTGGAACAGTTGGTATGAACAAAATTGATGAATGATCCACGGTAATTAATGGAAAATGATCTCCTAACGATTAGGTCGAAATCAGCTATTATCCTTCGGGTAGTGATGTAGCATTACGCTTCAGTATATACGAACATCCACCACTGAAGGGCAGAGTTCAACGAATTCGTCTACTCATCACTGTAAAAGTATTGTTACGTTATCAGAGTAGTTGAAAAGAAAGATAGATTCATACATTTTACTACGAGATAGTGTTTATACATACGTCAATGAATGAATTGTCGTAATAATATTATGGGTACATGAAAATAAAATGAATATCATGAATTAATAATACATATACAGGTGGGATCATGAAGCAATCATAGGAGTCCAAGAACGTGTTAGTGCATTCCTTCTTCAATTATATATTTATATAATGATATACTAAACAGAGACTGAAATCGTTAATGTGATGCCTAGGGACTGAAACTATAGCGCATTCAGGAAACACATTGATGAGGATTGAATTTGAATCAATCTGAAGTAAGATGTACACAAATATGCCATGAGGAATGATACAAATTTGCATGTATGCAGAGCAAATAGGAAAAGTGCCATGAATTCATTGTTTCTTGAAGGTTTTGATACGTACAATGAATTACCTTACACAATCAAATCTAGTACATCATCAAGTATTTTTAAAAAACACTTACATATCCATACAAAAATTAGATAATATCAAAAATAGAGTATCTGTATAGTGATTTGTTAATAGTTACCATATCATATTGACTTTTATATTTCGCTAATACCATCGATAGTACCTGTCGGATTGAATTCAATTGAGAATTGATCTGAGTGCTAAAAATATTTTAAGTATATACTGGGGGCATGTTGACCTTATCCATGAGTAGTTTGCCCGCTGGCAACTCCAGGATTCATCTTCGCTTTGTACACACCACTGAATTTCCTGATGGTATCTTCAAATCTAGTACACCTCTATTTCTGTCGGAAAGCAGCCTCTGTATCATGCAGTATATTCCGTATCCATATCTGTTTTGACATGTGAGAGACTATCAGATAATTGAATCATTTTCTTTCAATATGATTCAAGACAATTCTAAACAAATCGTGACAGTTTGGCGACCATGATAGTGAGAGTGAATTTCAGAATCTCTGAAAAGGTTCACCATGTCAGAACAATTTCAGAAAATCATACTAGAATCCATTAGATCACAATAGGTACCATTTCATCAGCAACAGGAACTGCTCATCAAAAATCCAACATGGTTTCAATCCCACATGATACAATATGAAATATTTCAGTTTCAGTTTCAGTCCAGCGTAGTCTTGGATTATTGTGGATAACATTTTCACATTTCCGTCTCAATCACTGATCCACGTTGAAGGAGATATGCCACGAACCAGCAAAGATTCAACTGACAGGTGAAGTGATATGCGTCGTGTATACACCGAACAGTGGAATCTAATGTAGGTATCTAAATGCATCTGATGCATGATTTCCGATGATGTTCGGTCTAATGAGAACCTACCATCATCAGAAATACGTCACGATGGAATACCGCCTATTAATCTCAAGAAATGTGCCCCAGAACTAACACCAGTCCTTTGTAGGTGTTCACCCCTTCGTACAAACTCTGCGTATTTCCTTCTAACTGGAAAAAAGCTAAGGTCCAACCGATTCCAAAGAGGTGCAGGAAAACCAACCCTCCCTAACAACTATAGACCGATTGCACTACTATCTGTGATCTCTGGAGTGATGGAAAAAGCAAACAATATCAAGCTGATCCGATACCTAGAGAGCTCAAGAATCGTGAACGACCGGCAATATGGCTTTTCTCACCAGAGGTCAACAGGAGACCTTCTTGCCCATGTGACACATAAGTGGCAGGTGACAATCGAGAAACATGGGGGGTCTCTGGCTGTATCCTTGGATATCTCCAAAGCATTTGACCAAGTTTGGCACCGAGGCCTCCTAGTGAAACTTCCGTCATATGGTTTGCCGTCCCAACTATGTCTTTTAATATCGAGTTTCCTTGCAGATAGATCACTCTACGTGGTGGTAGAAGGGGTCACGTCTGATCATTGCTGGTGTTCCACAAGGCTCTGTCTCGGTACCAACTTCGTTCTTGCTCCACATTGATGATTTGTTGGATGTGACCTCCAGCCCTGTTCACAGCTTTCCGCCTCTTCCTCTAGAGCCCTTCCGAGGCCAGAGGTACAAGACAAAGACAGAAAATCTAGTACAGTTCAATGTAACGAAAATTCAAGCTTGTATGTTCACCCAGAAGGCAGATCACACAATGCCCAATTTGATGATGTCGGGTACCACTATTCCTATGAGGTCGTCAATATCCATGCTGGGTGTCACCACCAACAGCGCTCTCTCGTGGGACGATCATGTGAGGTCTATTGCAAGAACTGCTCCACAAAAACTTGGTTTCCCATCCCGTGCGAAGAGGTACTTCACATCTCAGCGACTGCTTATGATCCACAAAGCACAAATTCGACCTGTCCTGGAGTACTGTTCACATGTTTGGTGCTCAGCCCGCAAACATACGATAAACCTGTTAGAGTCAATTCAGAAGACTCATCAAATCATTGACTTCTCTAGAACATCGTAGAAAGGTCGGCGATCTCTGCCTTTTTCATAGATACTTCCACGGTCGGTGCTGCTTTGTGATACTATGAACCATTTCAGTCATGAAGATGAACATAATTTCTTTTTGAATCATAACATTGGTCTCCTTGACAGCTGAGACTTACATCCGATAAATTTTAGCTCAGTAAGGTCGTTCATAGTGCAATATAGGTGCGAAACCCTGCATCGTTCCTGTCGATAACCCCGCAGCTGGCTGCTGTTCTGATGTTCTATGCTCTTGTGTTGATACGCAAATACGATTCCTGATGATAATGATAGGTGGCTTCGTCTCAATGAACAACTAGTTCTTGAAACGAGGAAAACTACCTTGGTGAAGAAAAGTCACTTCACGCCTTGGATTGAATAAGATAATAGCAGGTTTTATGGCTAGTGATGGAAAAAATAATTCATGATGCACGTTTATCACCACATAATTGCAGCAGTAGCTCCTACTTCTCCAAGAAACTGGGGCGCCAAAACAATGTCCTATGAAATTATAATATCGATAATAATGATATCGTGATACAATGTATAATGCTCAATCAATCAAAGATTTACCTTCCGTGGACCTTCAACTCATTCGTTTTCGTTTCGTTTTCCTATCTCGACTGATGAAGCAGCTTTCTCATTTCGCCAAAATAATGGCACTTCCTGTATGTGAGATCAGTTTGTATATCATACCGATCACTTCCATAACCTTCCGTCAATGACACGCCTGATATTTCTATAAATTAGGATATTTCGACTCATTTTCTGTATCAGAGACGAGAAGGAAATTATACTTATTCAGTATATATACTCGACCGGTCTCCCTACACTTTTACCTTCGAGAACTCCACTTCATGATTATGTTAATGTTGGATTTGAATGATGTCAACAACGAATTCGCTTGCCGTTCGCTTCAAAAAATATCAGAGAGGCAAACGAAATTATAACAATGATTCGCGAGGGAAGCGAAATTATCAGTAGAGCATACCCTGGAATTTTCACTAATGAAAGTGAAAAACTCTGCATGGAGTTCCGCTCCCGCATTACTTTCGTTTTCATTGACGTGCGCTGTATTGAATTTCGCATTGATTCAGAAAAATATAAGGACTAAAAAATCATCCAGATTCAGCTTGAAATAGGATACCAAAAATCCAAATTTCAAATGCCAATAACAATTTTTTTTGTGGTATAAGAAAGTCATGGAGTGATGTGTGTGGAAATCCGAAAAAGTGAGGAATAGTAAAAAAATAATAAGCAAAGGATAATCTTTCAAATTACAGGCCCCCAAAGTGAGTACAACGTTGGTTAGGAAGAGAAGAGCTTGTTTCTATGCACAGGGTGTTTCAGATTCGAATATTCATATATACCAGCAGATAGAGGGATGCTTGAAGGTTCCAACTCACTTCCTATTGATATGTCTGATGTCTCCACTCACTGCGATACAGGACGTTATCTTATCAAAATAGTTATCGAAATTTTTCTTTCACGTCTGTTTCTATATGTGAAAAGAGCAGACAGTAAAAAAGCTAAATTATCTACTCTGGATGACCAGAGGCATGGTTTGGAAATGTAGGAAATAAAGAAACTGATGAGAAAATAAATACATGCCAATAACTGATTATTTCTCTAATTGTTTTCTTCATGTCTTTGAGGTTATGTCAGATATTCTGTTGGTGTTATTGATGCATACCAACCGTTCTTCTCTTGTTTCGATTCGTACATGATTTTATGATTTCAGGTGACCCCATAGAAAATTACCGAAAAAATTTGTGTTTTTCCAAATTTATGATTGGATGTGCGATCACTAGGAGTGGCTCATTTTTCTGAGTTTTTTTTTTGCTCTTTCCAAATATCGAAACATATACATAGAATTTCATTATACATATTGTTGACTTAAGAATATAAGAAATTGTTTTTATCCTTTCTGAAGACGGACGTGGGTTCTGAGTTGAATTTCTATTGATTTTCTATGTGTAATTTACGCAAATTAAACATGCCAAATACATACATCACCAATACAATACATCACCACGTGAATATTATGTCAAAGTGAAGATAACGTTTTGTATTTCAGTAAGAAAATACATCAGACATATCAATGGACGGTGACTTGAAACCTCCGAACATCCCTCTATCTATAGGTTTCGTATATACGTGAAACATCAAATCGAACCTAAAAATCTTATCTGAAATTTTCAAAACAATACTAGTTCGATTCCAGAAAGATCGGGAGGTTGAACGTGACTATCTCTAGAAAAGACACAATCACGGAGTGACGATGACGAAAAAATATCACATGGAAAATCGATTTCACATATGAAAACTCGATCTATATTCAGGAATTATGTGAATTTGAGAGATTGAGCAAATTGAAAAGAGGAATGAGAATATTAAAATTGTTCTATTGTACTTTTTACAGTGTACAATTTTACTAAAGATTTCGAAGCAATTCGAGGTCTTCAGATTCTTCTGAAATGAAATCCAAAATGGCCTTGCTGCGAATGTGTGGGATGTGACATATTTTCCATCAGTTTCATGGATCGATATTTTCTTTGACCCAGTTTCTTGAATCAAGAGTCGATTGCAACAGTAGTATCTTCAATCCCAAAACTGATAGCCATTAGACCTCACTAATGTTAGTCAACTAAACCACACACATTATCTACACAAAAGCACAGCGTTATGGATTGGCAGAGCTCGAAACATATTGATTCAGATTGTTTCTCGAAAATTATTGCTCTATTGGACCTTTTCAGAAAACGTTCATCTTGTGAGCAACATACCCAAAAGTGAACTCATGGCCGAAATTGTTTGACGCTCGTTGAATTCATTCTTGTAATCCACGTCCTGAGATGTTAAACTACTCTGAAGAAACACTATCATGAAACTCAGAAATAGTAAAATATATAAGCTTATTCTGAAGGAAGACAAGAATACCTGTCACAGTGTTTTATCGTCATTCGTAATTCTCAGATGAAATCAGCAACATCTTGTGACAAATCAACCAGTCTGTTCTTCCTCAATGTAATATATCTTTATGAATAGGGTGGGGGGGGGGAATATTGGGATATAACGGATTTGTCGGAGAGCTTATGATATTTGACGTATTATTATCCCCCATCAATTGATTATATCATAGATAACTGGGTACCTACTCGATTCGTGGTGATATTCATTTATATCGGATGTCCTACGGGTCGTGTTGTTCGTACACAAAATAATTCCGCACGCCTATGGTCTATTTCTTGCCGTTCCCCGGGCAGCTAGAGCAAGGCAGCTTAGTTTTAAAACTTCAAATTTGTAGGGAAGAATATCTTAGTTACATAAAATCGATAAAGCTAGAGGAGAGTTTCTCTCAGGATCCAAAGCAACTACACTTTAAAAGTCTCCTTCCCCTGAAAGAAATCTTTATGAGCTTTTACTCTCTTTCTGCCTGATGCTCGGCGAGGGCCGTGAATGAATTCATGGAGTTTCATTGGCTCTTATGCATTGGAACTGATACCGGGTTCCAAGTGAACTTGTTACATGATACCTATTGTTACAAAACAAAAAATACTGACACAGTATTCAATAATTCGACGGAAAAGTAGTAGGGAATAGGAAGGAATATGAATCTATTGGTATCCATTTTCCTCTATGATTCAAGATAATTTCGAGTTGCAAATCGATTTTTTTTCCTTTCAGACTCCATTCGACTCTCTTTCCTCTCGTATTGTAGGATAGAATCATCATTCATTCACCATATACTAACGACTAAACATAGATTGGCTACGACAACAGCGAACCTAGGAATTCCTATATCATTTCATGGGTTATCTGATGCTTTCTGGAAAGAATGATTTCGATGAGTGTATAGAGACAATCAATGCGTAGCTTTTGATTGAAATTCTATTCGGTCATGTGAATATGTCAGAGCCTTATCCGTACCTTCTCTTGCAGTGAGCATGCAACTCCAAGATCTCCACAAAATGTTAATCACACTGAAAACGAATCATTACCTGTCAACAAGACATGGGGTTGATTGACGAATCCGATTGAGAGCTCTCTTTCATGATGAATGAACTAAAGTTAGTCACATTAATAACAGTAAACAAAAAATAGACAGATCTGGATTTTTTCCATCCATCTGACATGATCTCATAATGAATGCACACTGCGTGTGTTCTCATTATTCTACCTCAGTTTATCGAACGGAAGAGAAAACTACATACAAAAATCACAAGCAAATTCCCTCAACTTGTTACAGTAGATTGATCATATAATCATAACATGATTTCAATGAGACCTACATATTCCATTTGAAATTATAAATCCTCTTAGATCATCAAACATGTTATTTCGTTTGACTTTCCAATAGACATCGTCTTCGATATGGAGAATAAACAACTTTTCACTACAAAAGCGAGCGTGATTCACCCTATATCCACAAGCAATCTAGTTTGGAAAGTGTATTCTCCCGCAGTAGTACAGGAAAAGTTTTCCCACACTAGTGAGGGAAAACACACACTAGAATTTTCTCCCGACTAGTAGTTTGTAGTGGGAGAAATAGTGATTTTCCTAACAAGTGCGGAAAGTGAGCCATTGGCTAAAATTCGCGAACATCCAAATTTCGCTTTACTTCGAAAACACTTTTCAACATTGAATATCTGGCCCATAAAGTGTTCGGCCTCCAGGTTCTGGACATTTATAGAGAATCAGCCAAGAATACTTTCTCTCCATTTGGTGTTTTCACTTCTCCATATTTTGTCACCAACCACTTATATTCTGCGAGAATATTATATAATTGTTGTTCCCGCACTAGTGCGGAAAACTTTTCCCGAACTACTACGGGAAAATGACACTTCCCAAACTAAATTGCGTGCGGGTATAGGGTGAATAACGCACGCTTGTAGAAAAATTACTATTCCGACCTGAAAAAAGTACATTTCCATTATGTCTGGAACAAAGTTGCGAAGGAAATATTATTCTTCATATATCAGCAGAAGTTTGACATTTCAAAAATCTCACAGTTCATAATATTTCAATCAAACCTCACTTCGATAACTGTTCTTCATTACTTTATTCTTGAGAGATTGCAGAATAGATGAATGAGAGTACTTTTGAAATGTAATAAATATACTCCCGTATAACCACAGATGGAATTCATCATTTGAGGCTCGTCGAATTCATTCTTGTAATCCACGTCCTGAAATGTTAAACTACTCTGAAGAAACACTATCATGAAACTCAAAAATAGTGAAATATAAAAGCTCATTCTGAAGAAAGACAAAAATACCTGTCACAGTGTTTTATCATCATTCGTGATTCTCAGATGAAAGCAGTAACATCTTGTGACAAATCAACAAGTCTGTTCTTCCTCAGTGTAATATATCGATCAGCAGATGTTTTTTGACATTTCAAAAATCTCTCACAGTTCATAATATTATAATCAAACCTCACTTCAATTATTGTTCTTCATTACTTTCTTTTTGAGAGATTGCAGAATAGATGAATGAGAGTACTTTTGAAATGTAATAAATATACTGCCGTTATCTCCATGATGCACGTTCTATTGGTTGCTCTATTGGCTCTCTGTTTGGGACAGATCAAATTACTAACTACTGCATGATTTCCATTTCAAAACTCAGCTGTTAAACTTCCCATCTACCTCAAAAAGAAATTCATAACAATTCTATATGAGGAAACATGAGTTTCCATGTGATAAGAACAAACTATATGCGAGGTCAATAAACTCACCATTCCACAAAGAGCTGATTGAATACAGCAAACTTCCCAGGATGAACATTATGATATTATAAGTAGTAGTTATATCGAACACTTCATGAATAACCTACTCATGGATATCCTGAGATCGAAATATTTTCAAATCATATAAGGAATATAGTATATGTTGCATCTATATTCCTTTCAGTTCAATCGTTTGCATATGTGAATGTGAGTATATGATATAAATAATGTGGAACAATATGAACTGAGTTCATTCTTGCTTATTGATTTCAATCATTCAATTATTGAGTTGATACCATCATTGTAACATTTTTGTACATCTTTTCTTCATTGGAGTCCATGAGGACATCATTCCATGAGGCCAGAGGTGCAGAGGGAGATACGTCGACAAGATTCCAACAGCGTTTTCTCATGGGACGATCATGAAAGGTCCATTGTGAGAACTGCTTCACGAAAAATTTGGCTTTCTGTTCTGTGAAAAGAAGAACTTCACACAACAGCAACTGCTCACGATCTACAAAGCGCAAATTCAAACTGTCCTGGAGTACTGGAATTTGGAGTTCAGCTCCCAAACATACGATGAAGCTCTCAGATTTTATACAGATCGTCCAGTTAGTGATAACACACACACTTATTGATTGATCTCTCTAGAACATCGCAGAAAGGTAAGTGATCTCTTCCTTTTTTATAGATATTTCTATGTTTAGTGCTCAACGGAAAGCTCTTGTTAGTTTTACAGTGCTTTGTTTGTGTTTTCCCGATCCCTTCTTCCTCTTCCTCCATTATATCATCTTAACTATAAAGTGAAGTGTTGGAAATAATGGTAACAAATGTTTGTGATAACATTATTCCACGCTCTATAATTATGGAAACACAACAATAGTGGCATACCACACCTCATACTTTTACACGACTTTCACTGCGACTGGAATTGGTCTGAAGTTTGAGAGATCATCTGAATCATCACACATGTACAACGGAATTACTACCGAAATTTCCAGACAAGAAGGGAATATACCATCTCAATGAATTAATCAAAATGATCATAGTTGCGAGGTTAACTGTTGGAAGATTGTCGAATATTTTTTCAGGCAGATCAGATCATTGTCATGACCAGCTGCTCTTCCAATTTTTATATCTGCACCACAATTTTACATATACATTACATATAATATTCATTCATACAGGTAGTACAGAATATCATTACTACCCAGGAAACAAAATTACATCCCGAGGCCCTAGCCGAAGGATGTAAGGTACCGTGGTAATGATATTCTTTTTGCATTTATATTCTATTCTATACATTCCTGGAAAATGCTAACAAGAGGTGAATAAAGGTTGAAAATGATCCTCCGTATATATTGACCAAAGGAGAAAAATAAATATCATTGAGAACTCGATTTGAATATCCTATTCCCAGACGAATGAATGTTTGGTGAGATGTAAAATTAGGAATTATTAGATTCACCAAGGCATTCAAACTATTGAAGAGACTATTGATTTAGTTGATCAGGAGATAAGTAGTTCACGTTGAAAAATACAGATTCATAGAAGATGTTCAAATTGTCTTCCGTTTCGGCCTGATCAAACTTCAAATCGCTTCCTGACTGAATTCACTGCGTTGGTAACATGAATGGTCTCACTTTTTGAAATGTTGAAATATCGTCTTCACGCAGTTCCTCAGCATTCTGGTGATTTCAAAGATGAACATGATTCTTCAGAATTCCTCACAAGAAAAAAAATCATTCATGGTTCAAATGATTCATTATTTTTCGTTTTTCTGTCAGTAATTGGATATGACCGTTCCAATAGATTGTGGACCGATTTATCAGATGGTGAGTTCACTTTCTACACATGGCAGACGATAAGAAAATATCGACTCCAGTATCATATATTATGTGCTTGGCAAAATTCGTGAGGATAAAATCACTAATTCGATTCCAGATTGACTATCCGGAGCCTTCCCACCTAATTTATATTATAATAATCAAATTTCAAAAAATTCTCGGGGTTTGCCAAATCAACCCAACGGCCGGACCATTTCCTCAAAGCTTTCTCACCATATCGGACAGGAAATCCTAAAAAAAATCGCACGATCACGCACACACCAAGATAGGTTGTATACGAAACTCGGACCTCCTGAATAAAATTAGTCTCCCTCTTCAAAGCTGTTACGAATTTCGCATGGACACGCAAAATGTACAAGACCCCTTTATTGAAGCGAAACTTGTTGCAGAATTAGACAGTGGCAGTACTGATTCGAGGGCTCTTTTTCGTGAGATTATGATGAGAAAATGTCTGTCAATACCGAACTTAATGAATTTTCGTTGCAGAATTAGACAGTGGCAGTACTGATTCGAGGGCTCTTTTTCGTGAGAATATGATGAGAAAATGTCTGTCAATACCGAACTTAATGAATTTTGAGTTCAATTCATTTTGAGATTTCGGAATGAATCGATGGGCAATTTTTTTCCATTCTCAAAAAACAGAGGCTGATGAGATCTGTGAAAGTAAATTTACTCTAATAACCTGAATGATTTTTGAGTCATCGGTGGAGTTTTATCAACTGTGATTCACTTCAGAATTACTTTCCGATATGGTTCAATGGAGATTTCAGCCTTTTCGCATCAGGAGTAACTCTTCGTGAAAAGTATGCTTCGCATGGAAAATTGAACAATACCATGTAACCAACTATCAATCATCATCAGAGTTTTGTCAGAAGGATTCATATAGTATACTCACTATTGTTGTTCAGAAACTTTAATCCGAATGAAATGCAAAAAAAAACTTTCTCGTCTCTCATTTCTCTTTGATTCTTCATTCTCCAAGAATTCAACAAATTCTCTGTCATTTCAGTAAATTGAGAATTGAAGCTATGTGATTGTGATACCTATAACGTTGGGAAGGTGATTCACGAATGAATTATGATTTTTCAAAACAAGATTCACTTTTTTTTCAAATGAAAAAGATCAATTATTTGTTTGACATGACCTACTACCCAGTCTAGAGTTTTGATCTGGCAAAAGTTCTGAAATAGGGATCTGAAGATCTAGTAGAGTTCAATGCAGAAGAAACTCAAGCTTGTCTTCAACAAGAGATCAGATCCCACATTGCCCGATATGATGATGTCACTGTTTCTATGAAGTCGTCAATATCCATTTCCGGTATCATCACCAACAGCGGTCTCTCATGGGACGATCATGTGACGCACATTGCGCGACCTGTTTCCTAAAACTTGGCTTTCTGTTACGTACGAAGAGGTACGTTACACCCCAGCAACTGCTCACGAACTACCTAGCGCAAATTCGACCTGTCTTGGAGTTCTCTTCACATGTTTGTAGTTCAGCCCCCAAACATGCGCTGAAGCTTTTAGATTATATTCAGTCCATAATACTACACTCACGAATTCATCAAACTCTCAAGGACATTTCGAAAAGGTGGTCAATCTCTATTCGGTCTAATAATAGGTGGGCTCATTCCCTATTGGGAGGTTATTTTACAATAGTAGAAACCTAATTCTCCTAATGAAACTTCCATTACATCTCCTCAACTTTAGGGGTGAAGCGAAAGGCGGGCGACAGGACAGTCATAGGGTCAAATTGAAATGCATAGGTGGATATCTTGTATACTATCATCCACATTCTCCAATTATTGATTAACGATTGAAATCGCGATTTTAATGAATTTCCGAAAATTTTCAGATGAATGCCGACGTTCCGAAAAAGTTTCAATCGCATCATGGTTTCATGAACCCATAAAAAGTTTTTCTTTAAGGGAAGGGATGTGGCACCATGGCCCCTTTTGGGTGCTCCACTGTAAAAGGTGTTTGAATACTCATACTGTAGAAATGAAATTAGCTCTACAGAATGACATTCCGTGCATATAATCATGATGAGAATATCACGGAATTAAATTGAGATCAATTATGTGTTTTATATCTCGTTAGCTGATGACCAATTTCAATTTTGGTTTTAGTCAGTCGATAATAAATTTTGACATCGAACCTGCAAATACTACACCTTTTCTTGTCTTTCAGATAACGTCAAATGAATTTCAGAGTATTGACATATATTTCGTTTGTATATGTATGTTATGTTCAATCATGTACATGACTAGTCAAAAAGGCTCATTATTCACACGCAAGTTGGGAAATATGAAATACCCCAAAACGCACCTAACTATATGGGACCTCGAATTTTCAATCATCTCTCTGAACATCAAATCAACTATAACACATGAAATGTTCAAAAAGCTGTGAAACATTTATGTACACAATAGTTTTCATTCAGTGCAAGATTTCATGGATCGTCCTGTACTGATATACATTTTGTAGTTAGTCTCTTTTTGTTTCTAGTATTTTTGAATCTTTTTTTTATTTTCTGTGTCATAGTATGTATAGTCCTATGTATTTTTAGTAATTTTGACGTTTCTGACTCGATGTTACTATTGTCTTACGGAAATAAACAGTATTCTTTCCCATTCTGAGATATGAATTCTATTTATTTCAATTTGATTTCATTAGGATAAGTAGGTTGCGACTTGAATTCCGGAAAGCATCAATTGTATTTAAGAGTAGTAAGTAGCATTCCAGTGGTCAGTTCGATTTCAGGAAGCATCACTCGTATATCGGAATAAATATTTTGTTTTCAGAAATTATAATTTGAATTCCATCATAGTTCATCATAGATATCATAAATAGTTCGAGTCATTTAAACTCCAGAAGACGTCGAAAGAATTTCAGAAATTTGTAATCCATCATAAATTAATATCTGCGGTTCTTTTGGTGAAGTATTGGAAGATAAGACGTTGATGCAAAGGACACTATGAAGAGATGAGGGAATTGCATACGTGCAGTACAAAATTCGATTGTTACATGATATCGGGTCGTTGAATCAGAGGATCATCGATAGAAAAAACCTGGAAACAAACGATATTTTATTTCTCATTGAACAGTACTTTTTCATTGCTATTGTTGACTGATAAGTAATAAAACTTCAGTTGATGAGTGGAGTAACTACGAATTGATATTGATGAATTTCGTAATGTGAAATCTTCGGAAATACAATTGAAGTATTCTGAACTAGCATTGACGATCAAGAAACTCAAATGACGATCTCTGATATCGAATTGGTTATTCTAAAATGTGATTTGCTTTCTGAAATCGAAAATCTGACAATGAACTGACACTTCCTGAACTGACTCTTCTGATATATAATCGACGATATCCGAAATTCCGATGGTTCGTTGGTTGAATGAGAAAATATTGGTGCGCCGCTGCCGATGAGGTAGTAGTACCTACAAAGAGAGAAAGACAGGCGCGCTAACACGAAGCTAGCCTCAGATGGACCAACCAGCGCTCCATCTCAAAATTTGGAAGATGTGCACTACACTAACCTCTGCCGAGTTGCAAATCTTGATTTTCGCATAACTGTACTGTGCTTGTTTCGGCGGTGGCCGCTAGAAGGGGGGCACGAGTGGACCCCGCCCCCCCGTGTCTCGCCCCTCGCCACCGCTGAGGTGTGCATGCAGGTACCTATGAATTTGCAGCCAAATAAAAAGTGGTCCTGCAAGTTTAGGGGTTTCGGGAGTATTTCGATCATTTGTGATGTTAGAGTATTACTAGACTTCACGACGGGCTAGACGCTAGTGTGGTGCTTCTCTCGTTCTCCTCTCGTGATTTGGTCCTGAAGATGGTCCGCCCGTCAGGATGAGATCTGGTCGATACTGAAACTGCGTTCGCTTCTTGTTCTTGTTATTGGCGACACTACGTTGGATTATTTTTCATTTCGGTTTTCCTGTTGCTGATTCTTCAAGTGAGTTTTCATTTTATATTTGTTTTACGCATTTTCACGAAAACGAAACTTGATTTTGGAACTCGGAATTCAACTAAGTTTCGGCATCGAACTGGCATTTCAATAATATTTCTACTATCAGAACTCAATATTTTTTTTTTGGAATTCAGAGTTCCATTGAATTTTGAAATTCAACTTTCAATATGATTTTCAACTATGAGGTCATTTTGAGAAAAATTTCGCTACTTGTTCATTGAATGTAACTGGTTTCTCAAATAGCTCATTTCAATAATCAGATATTTTTGGATAGTGATTTCGAAGTCGAAAAAAATTATGTTACCGGATTCCCAGTTGTTATTCGGAAAAAAATTGAATATGACTAGTTCATGTTTTCTTTTCTGCTTGTGGTAGTGTCTCATGTCTAACCAACATGAATATGAATCATTTCAAGGAAATGAGTTAAATGGTGTTGAAAGGTTGATAAGTTGAAATCGGGAAATTACTGAGCCTGATGGGTCAACATATTATTATAGCATTGCAACTGAATTTATACCTCTCACCTGATATGAATTCAATAAATTCAATATGGTTCAATAATGGTTTGAGGTACCATTGAACAAACATTTTCGTCTTTCCCGATTATTTTTTCAAATTAAAAAGATATCCTGCTTCCATACTGAGAAGAAAAATACTTATTTTGTGACTTTTTTTCTAAAATGCATGGCTTTCAATATTCTCAAGTTGAATAGACCTCAATGTATATGGCGGTTGGGTTAAAATATATGCTAGACTCACACTTGTGTGGAGCAGCACCGCCCGTCAGGATGAGATGTTATTGGCCCAAATCCGTTGGATTATTTTTTCATTTCGGATTTTCTGCTATTGATTCTTCAAGTAAGATTTGTTTCTTCTTTATTTCTGGCATTTTTAGAGAAACGAAATTTGGTTTGGAACTCGAAATCCAACTGTGTTCAGGCATCAAACTGTTATTGCCAATCTTTGAACTCTAAATTGGGCGTTTTTAGGAATTCAGAGTACAACACTTAATTTCAATATAACTCGTAACGATTTGAAACTCAGTAGTCGAATTTAGAAAAGTTTCGCGACATATGAATTTCAGCTTGTTTCTCGAATACCATTTCCATACAGCCAGATTCGGATTCTTATTTGAGTTCCAATTATGAAATTGGACTTTTCCATGCCATAATTCAATCCAGAAGAATATAAGGAAGAACATTCGAAATCAGCTTGTGGTTTTTCTACATTTGCATACATTTATGTAATTTTTCAAAATTTGAAGAATGAAATGAATTTTTGCATTTTATAATAGAAATTGGAGTTGGAGTTCTAAATTCGAAGGATTCTTTATAAATCACGAGTTACAAGTTGTAATTCCAAAAAGAATGAATCGGATCATCGTGTTACCTTCCTACATTTCCGTAGATTCGATTCATATTACCGCTCGACCAGATCACAAACAAATTAATGGTAGGAATAGGTTCATAGAAATTGAAAAGTTTACTCCAGTACTAAGAATGATGACACATTCAAAAATAGAATATGAAATACAATATGGAGTCTTGGTGGATTGGTATCTATATAGGTATCTATGTATGTGCAAATAGAATGACATTCTTCATACATTTTCCATTTCATAGGGCTTCTTACCATGATGAGCTTTTCGAGGGAATTTCTCTCTGCTAAAAATCAAACAAATTTCATTAAACCTCAACTTGATGATGAAATCCCTCAAAATGCCTATTACATTCATATTCCTCAAACGTATATACTGTTTTTCACAATTAAGTTTTCGGTAGTATAACCGGGGGTGCCGCCATCTCGAGAATATTTTCGTTTATAGAGGAAATAATCAATTATACTCGTCTAAGTATCATTAAAAATCTTGATGAGCAATTCTAATGTTCATATTAGGCTGACTGAACAGTATAATAATTTGTGAGGCAGCTGAGCCTTCCAATATTTGGTGGTCCTGTAATTCAATGCAATTTCCATTGTATGTTTCCTACGAAATATTTTTTTTTTAAATTAGTATAACTCGAATCATTTTATAAAATACATTGTACTCATTAGCTGAATGGTGTGATGTTGAACGGTGAGTCCTTCACGAAATGCGAACAATGCACTCGACTGCATAGATGTATTTGTCATGGTCATTGAATGAGTATTTTTACCTTTCCCAATTTTCGCTAGGTTATAATATTATTCAGAGCCTTTGTTGTTCACGCGAATATTGAGAATAAATATCCTGAATAGACTACCTTGAACCTATGTTATTGTGAGTTTATATTTTATTGTGAACGAGGTGGAGATTTTTTTCTTCGTTCGTCGGTCGCAGGAGTCTACTTGCTGCTTGTCTCAGAGTGGTACTGGTAATCAGAATTAGAGTTCGATGTTCCTACCTCAAAATAGATGGTATTCATCTGATATTTCGTGCATAAAAAAAACTATGAAGCCAGACGCAATAAACATCGTTCTAGGCATACCTAAGTGGAGCTGAATTTTTTTCTTCAGTTATTCAGTTTTGATTGATTGATTCTAGTTACTCGATGCTACTGACCTAATATTCCGTCTGTAGATCAGCATTAGAATATAATGCATGATTCGATAATAAGCTCAATTTTCAATGCCAATAAATATAATGAATTTAATGAATGTTCATGAATTATTTGAAAGAAAAATAGTATGAATATTCGGAATCAGAATTCAATTAAATTCCGAGGTGTATCTCATTGGTTGTTGTTGTTTTGTTGGTTGCACTGAATGGTCAAAAAAGGTGTATTTTTGATGGATCAATCGTCTAAACAGCGTATGAAGAAAAGTATAATATACTGGGTGGTTCATTAACCTTGAAACATCATTACACCGTTGGAAACAATGCATTTTGGGAACAGAATGTTTCAAATTCAGTTTCAAACAGAATTTATTTCATTCAAGAGGCGAACATCAATGATGATATCATTTTTCGTCCTCACCCACGATTTCAAGGTATTGGTGTGCAATATTCTTTCATTCTTTCTGGACAGATGATTGTATTCAGAAAAAAAATCTCTATCAGAAAAAAAATTGGAAAATATATGTTTCCATTTGAAAAAAAAGTTGACAATCGCCGCCGTTAGAGTTCAAATTAAAAAAAAAATGTTATTGCCACCTTGTAGTATCTGATATATCATTTCATTTGCTTTTTTGTTTTTCAAAATCGGATAATAAATAGCGGCGCTATGGCTTGGGGCGTTTTTTGTCAGTCAGCCTGTATACAGGGTAACTCACGGTCGATGGTACGTTTATTGAGAACGCAACGCGGTATTTTCCTGAAAATTTCGCATCTCACATTTTATCACCTGTTCTATCGATCTAAAATATTTTCGAAATTGCGACGTTGCCGTTTCTATCAAAAAGTCCTCGCAACTTCATCTTTTCAAATGGAACACCCCGTATATTAACAAATTTTTAGAATTGCCTTTTTATTACAATACTCTTTTGCTAATAAATCCCTTTACCTATATCTCTATCTCTACCAAAGAACTGCGACGGCGAATAGTGCGGTGTTTTGAAGATTTGGATCCTCATGAAATTCAAAAGGCAACCACGAGTCGAGTACAAAAGCATATTTTAAAATGTTTAGAATGTAATGGACAACATTTCGAGCATTTATTGTGAAAATGTGATATTTTGTTTATACTTTTGTAACTTGCGTTCCTCCTAATTCTGTTATTTTCTATACCATCACAGTGAATTCAGCTTTTTCCTAGATATGCTAGATAAGCTGATTTTTGATAGAGTTGTTGGAAACTTTGAGCCTTAGTTGATGAAATTATTTTGTAATCTCACAAACTTCCTCCTGTTCATTGGTCTCAATTCAGGATACATTTGGTTGAATTTTCTGCAAGTTCTGGCAATGATTTGATCACATTGTCCGTGTATAATAAATGATTTCATAAGAACTTCGTTTGAATAATCGATATTCGCGTTCATTCTGAGAGATTTTTTGAAACACTGTCGATAACAATTACTGAATTACTCATTGATGTCACCGAACTGTCATGAGTTTAATATTTCCATGGCTATCTAAAATTAACTCTCATAAAATTATATTTTTCACAAAAAGTGGCTTTATTAAGAAAACTTGATGATTTAGGTATAGGGACATGCTATGTCATCTTGTAGCATTTTTATTCGTCTTCCAATTTAGTGAGTAAAAAACAGTGGGTACCATTTGGAAAAATGAACTTTTTTATAACTCGTATGAACAGCGGAAATAATAATAATTTCAGCACGCCCTGTATGAAATGGAGGTGTGAATTTAATACATCAAGCTTGTCCAAACCACCACTGAGATATCAACTCTTTATGATTCGAGAGCCCTGATTCACATGAGTTCAATTTGGGATATATTTAGGATCATATTTAACACAAATTATTTCTCATCTTGAAAACCGATAGAGATAGGTATAGGAATTTATTAACAAAAAAGTATTGTAATGAAAAGGCAATTTTAAAAATTTGGTAATATACGGGGTATTCCATTTGAAAAAATGAAGTTGCTAGGACTTTCTGATAGAAACGGCAATTTCGAAAATATTTTAGATCGATAGAACAGGTGATAAAATGTAAGATGTGAAATTTTCAAAAGAATCCTGCGTTGCGTTCTCCATAAACGTCTAACGTACCATCGACCGTGAGTTACCCTGTAGAGGGTGAACCAATGGTGTGTCAGAGCGAGATAGCAGTTGGAGAGGGGGGGAACTTCCTTTCACAGGAGTTGTAGGTCCAACAGATGCTTATTCGAGAATTTTTTTTCATCATACAGTGGACTCAAAGAAATGTGACAAATCAAACTTATGTTTTTTCTTCGATTCTTGTCAGATAATGGTAGCTCCTGGTTTTGTGTTCTTGAAAATCCGACGTGGCATTGTCAAGTTATGACCGCTTTCAACATAACCAACTTTCTCGAATTTTTAAATACTCGTAACTGATTTTTTCAAATGGCACACCCTGTATCATTTCACACTATCCGGAGTGATTCTTCCACTGTATTCTGGTTATTTTGAATATTTGAGTCTGATTTGTAATTGTTTTGCATGCAATCAAATATGCAAACAAAATATGCCAAAAAGGTATTGATTATTTTCGTATCTAACAATAGAAAGAAAGTGTTTCGTAGTGATGACCAGATTTTTGTAGTTATTGTAGAAGAATCTCGTCGTGGCGAGAATTATAGAGAAATCAGAATTTTCACATGAATTTTGATCCTACAGGGTGTTCAAAAATGAGGAGAACTTTCAAACATCGCGTGTTATTCATTGAAACATCTGAACTCTAATGTTCAGCTACGTCAAATCCCATATCAGTCGAAAGCCTATTGAAATATCCATGAGATAGTGTGAATTGATAATGATACACGATATGCCATTCGAAAAAATTTCAGTCACGAGCATTTGAAATTGAATGAAGTTGAAGTGTTATTCTGACCAACATGTATAGTTTGTGGAAAGAGTGAGAGTTCTACATAATAGAACATGGAATTGACTATCCATCAACGAATGTTCGAATGAATTTCTCAAAATTGTAAGTATTAGACTTTTCTTCAAAGATGCCTCCATTTCTAGAAATACGGTTTCAGCTTGGCAACGCCGCGTTGGATTTTCAAAAACCAAAAACCCCAAGCAAGCATTATTTGATGAGAATACATGTATGTTGAAATGGAGGTTGAAATGTCACATTCCTGTAAATGTTCCCCATTTTTTTTTCAATTTCGAGGCTTATAAATAGTATCACTATTTTTTTTGCTTCAATGCTGGGAAGAACAATCCCGATAATTTTTGTTTTGTTTTTCCTGATTTTCTGATTCAATTTTTACCGCTCGACCGGGTACGCCAAACTTGATAGCGTATCAGTAAGCTCGGGAGTAAGTATCTAGAAAAGGGAAAGGAATATATTTTTGGAATTTGGGTATGTTCATGGAATGCTGTCATCTAGCGTTCGAAGATATGTTCACCTGTGCACTGTTGCCACATCCAGTACTACTAGCAAGCAACTTTGAAATTTAAAGTGGAACACGCTATATATTTTATATTCTACAGAGAAGTCTGAGCATTTCTGCGATAGCATATCTAATAGCTATCTCTCACTGTTTTTGAGGTATGGATTAATTTTTGATTTTCGACGGCAACAACAGCATCAATATAAATTGCGATATTTTTCTAGCAATCATCAGTACTGACAGAAAGCTACAATCCTCACAACGGAACTTTTTCATTTTGAGTCATCTTGAATTGATATTATACAATACAAATGAACTCAAAAAAGTTTTCTCGAACAGCACACCCCGTACTTCCTATCATCTATGAATTGGAGATTAACACTTCTAGATCTAAGACGTTTTAAACAATTCAGATACAAATTTTCTCAATGTGTTTCTAATTTGGCGAACCTTTGCATGCATCAATATAACTAATTTTTTGTTACTATTTTCAGCTCATGCTTGGAGAACTGGTTCTTTTCAGATATGAAATGATATACAGGTTCTTCAATTGAGGAAAATTGACCACATATCGAAATATGATATTTGCCGAATTAATTTTGGAATTTTGACAAGGAGCTCTGATGATCCAAAAGAAAATATAAAACTTCTGAATCAATTATTTTTTTATTAAAATTTGGCTGTTGCGTGAACCCTTTTCATCATGTATTGTTCGAGCTGACACACAGGGTGTCCCATTCATGCTTCAAAACAATCTGTGTGCTTGTATTTAGCGCTAACATGATGTGTCGAAAAAAATATTGTTTTTTCGAATCTTGTTGATAGAGATACAAATTGTTGTGATTTAGTATACAAAGGAAAATATTTTGTTTCAACTATACAAAATGGTACTCAATTTGACTTCGAAATGAATCAATGGACCGTTGAAATAATTACTGTGTTCTTTGAGGGAGTTCCTTGATATTTGGACCAGAGATTGTACTTCGAAGTGGTAACTCTGGAGTTCAGAAGAAAATATTGAGGATGTGAATACTATAGAAAATGTTATTGTAGAACGCACCAAGGAATAATTATCGATGGGAAATGAAAGAAGACAAAAAAGTGATCGTACAGACACGAGCACAGTCGTGCCAATTGATAAACTCGGATTTTCGATGAATGCATAGATTCTTAAAACGAATCCAAAATGCAAAACTACATGGCCTCTCGAAAGTAGAATGTATTCTGCCACAAGGCTAGTATATAACGCATCAAGAAATTTTGAGTTGATGAAGTTGCACAAGTCTGTGTCTCATATTTTCTCTCTGACAGATCCTCACCCTTTGATGTAGGTAGACATGTTATCAATTTCCATATGCATCAAGTGGAGTTATTGATATAACGAGGCTAGCGGCTAGGAGCTAATATCAGCAATTATGATGAAACATGTTTGAACGTCTGTTGAGCTCCTGTTTGATTTAATGAGCGGTCATTTGAATTGGTTCAACACGCGATGCTGAGTTTTTCATCTTCGCATAGGCACCGTTCAGATCTATATCTGCGAGCTTCATCAATGTAACTTCATCTCGAGATCGCCGTTTTCTGAATGACGAGCGAATCGCAGTGGGGCGAGTCTTATACTATACTTTATCTACGACAGCCAAAAACAAATGGAAATAGTCAACGTATTGCGTGAACATGTGTACAGTACTCCAGGACTGGTCGAATTTGTGCCTTGTAGAACATAAGCAGTTGGTGGAATGTGAAGTACCTCTTCGCAAGGAATATGAAACCAACCTTTTGTGAAGCAGTCTTTGCAATAGACCTCACATGACCGTCCCACGAGAGAGCAACCCAATAGGAACAGCGGTCCCCAACATGATCAAATTGGACATAGTGTGATCTGCTTTCTTGGTGAACATTGTTGCACTGAACTGTACTAGATTTTCAGATCCCCATTCCAGAATTCTTGTCAGGTCCTCGTTTGAAGCATCGACCTGTCTCCGTCTTGCACCTGACTTCGTTGGATGATATAGGTGTTCTAGAGGGAAAGGCTCAAAGCTATGAACTGGACTGGAAGTCACATCCAACAAATCATTGATGTGGAGCAAGAAGAAAGATGGTGCCAAGACAGAGCCTTGTGGAACATCAGCATTGATCGTCATTGTATCAGACAAGACCCTGTCCACCACCACGTAGAGTGATCTATCTGCAAAGAAACTCGATAGTAAAAGACACAGTTGGGGCGGCAAACCATATGACGGAAATTTCGCTAGGAGGCCTTGGTACCAAACTCGGTCAAATGCTTTGGAGATATCCAAGGCCACAGCCAGAGACTCCCCATGTTTGTACGAAAGAGTGAACAACCTGCAAAGAACTGGTGTTAGTTCTGGGGCACATATCTTGAGAACAATAGGCGGTATTCCGTCTGGCCGCATAGCCTTCTTGACGTTGAAGGAACCAATTGAGCAATCCATGAGCTTTGATCTTATCTTCGTGATGTATGCCTCTTTTAACTCATCTATCGTTCGATTGCATGTATTCCTGACTTCAACATATTCAGCTCTTTACGGGCATGGGTTTCTGCGCCAACTACGGTATGCTGATTGCTTCAGAGCAACGACCTCAGAACAGGTTTTATTTTACCATGGTTCACCAGTGGTTGATGATTTGGTGCTATGTGGTACGTAAATTTCCATTCCCAGCATGATGTTGTCCGAAATCTCTTCAGTACATTGCGTACGATCTCCCGTTTCAAAACACATCCTCCTCTGAGGAAACTCAGAAAAAAACATGCGAAGGACATCCCAGTCGGCTGAATTGTAATGCCAACAGTGCGTGGGGGTGTTGGACTGGTTCGCGAAGTGATGTAAGGACATATCGTGGAGATGAGTGTGTGGTTTCCTAGTGGTGCACAGACTTTGACTTTATACGGTTCGGGATTGTTAGTGAGGAATAGGTCGAACGTATTGGTATAATGATTGCTGATATCAGGAATCCGAGTGGGTTCATTCATCAGTTGCTCAAGACCATAGGTGATAGCGAAAGCCTCAGGCAGACGTCCTGCGTCATCCAAGGATGTTTTTGGTATCGTTTCGAAGATCTCAAATTCGATATATTTGATACGGTTCGGAAATGGTAAGATCTGACGAAGTGGATATACGGGGGTTGAAACATCGCATATTTTTGAAAAATCCAAATTGCATATTCAGCCAGTTGAAAAGAGAAAGAACTAACGCTTCTTATGAGGGTAAGAGAGGGGAAAAAGGGGAAGGAAAAACTAAGCGTTTAGGATTTCTGAATTGAGTACTTACCTCGTCTCAATTTGATAGAGGATGGACAATGGAAGGGCTTAAATGAAAAAATATGTTTATTCTATCATATTGTTGTTGTGCAATGATATGCAACCAGAACTACAGCTTTCGAAGACTTCAGTATTTCTGAATTGGTTCGCTGTATGTTCATAGAAATGGAAGAATGAATAGCTTAGGAGCGTACTCGAAATTATTTCAGAGGAGTCGGAGATGGAAGTTTGAGATTCCGAAACTTCGTCTGATATTGGCAGGAAATATATGATGGGGGGAAATTGTTCAACTGTGCAATTCTGCAATTGTGTATTCTGAAATTAGTCCAGTTGACTCTTTATGCCTCACTGAAGGTTGATAAGGTGCAACCATTTGAATTTTTTTTTTCATTGACTGGCACAATATTATCGCATGAGAGTTTCGAAATCCAAACCATTCAAGCTCATGCAGAGATAGGGACAATTCTCGAAATATTCCAACATTTCTGGAGACAATGCAACACACTCATCTACAATTCTTCTGCATTGAATCCAGAATTGTTGCATGGAGCTTCACTCTTCCTTCAACGACTCCAGATAACGAAGTATAAGTTGGAACACAATGTTCATGCAAAAAAAAATCATTGAGTTATCTTGGAAGTAACCATCAAAATACCAGAAGCTATTTCTACGTTTGTCAAGTTATTGTCCATCCTCAATATTCATTAAAATAAACAAATTAATATGAATGTATTCCAAAGCCAGCTCTGGATTAAGAAGTTTGTCGTCCTATTCCAGACTCACCCTGTATAAGTTTCTAGCGTCTTATTTCTTCGTTCCTATATGAATAGGTATAATTTACAAGCCACAAAGAAATGGAGAGAGTTTTGGCTAGGGACAATTCAAGTGACGCTAAAAACTTTTCACGATCAATATTACCGAAACAACAGACGCAACTCACGTCGCATCTCATTAATAATTACCTCCGATGTTGAACTTGTATATTCTTGGGGACCTCCATTTAGAAATATCGTGAAATCAACTCGTCAATTATTCAATTCGTTTGACTAAGGCAGCTTTCCCCTCAATTTTGTTTGCCGACTCTCAATATTAAATTAAAACATTTTTAATTAGTGGAAATTTTCTTAAAGAAAATCCGAAAATGTTTTTCGGGTCGAGCAGGATGTTAATTACCAATTTCGCTTTGATTCCGTGAAACAGGCGCGACGGAGAAATCTTTTTTTTTAATTCCTCCATGAAACTCAATCTCGCGAAATATTTTCAAAGGCCGGTCAAGGCATGTTTCGTATTTTAAGTTTCACATTGACGAAAAATAATTATCATATTTTCTAACTCGCCTGACGTTCACAGGGGTTGTTTAGATAGCTTTATTAATAAGTTTTAATATGTTTCATTCACTCTGACAAGGTTTGCCTGCGATGGAAAAGAACTGGAAAGGAAATTTAATAGAAACAGCCTAATTGGAAACAGAGATGTTGACCATTGAGATGGTCCTCATCACTTGATTTCGCCTGCAGAAAACAAACAGACATATTGAATCAATATCATTTCATAGTTTTGATATTCATTTTGGATTATTTATTGTTGTTATTGTTTTCATTCGGAACTTGTGCGGGATGAGAAGAACGAACCTTTTTTATAGTGGACTCCGAACTACCCTTGTGGGAGGCTTATGAAATTTCACGAATACGAAACGGCGAAGGAAGAAATGAATATCACCATATTCAATCATATCGAAAGTTGCTATGATGAAGTATTTTCAGTTTTTTTCTATCTGTTCCAAAAATGTGGCACAACCTGTTCAAGCGATTATATTCAGGGTGAATATTTTACCCATACCCTATTCATTATTGATTTTTCAGCTCTTCTGTAAGATTTTCTCTCCTCGTTTGTGAAAAATAAAATAAAAGTTGTTGAAAATTATTTCAATATATTTGTAGTGTGGACAGATTTGTGATCCGCCCCAAAATGCCACTATGCTTGAAATTTAACCTTCAGATAGCCAGAAGAGATATTCTCTATTTGTCAGTGACACCCCGTTTTCTGAAATATTACGGAAATACAAATATATTTAATGAAAATAAAACTTCTACTTATCTGAGTGGACGTTTCGGGAACAAATCTGCTCCCGTTTTCAATACTATAAGAACACTTTATATTCGCAAAATTTTTTCAATGTTTCCGTTCTTATTGACACTGAAAAGGGTGTTTTTTGCTACAGAAAATTCTGGAACAATGGTTATGGTTGAAATATGAATAAATCATGTATGTACCTTCAGTATTTCGTTTTTGAATGATGTGTATGACTCAGTTGAAGTTGAAGACAAGTGTGTAGTGTGATACTTGTCTCACACTTGCATAAATAAATATATGATTAGATCATCAGAAGTCTCAATGCCTTGAACGTTCAATTCATGTACTCGTATTCATCTCACCAGTATCACCACAATCTCATCTCAATATCTAATTTTTCAATGAACGGAGACCAGGCTATTCATTTTCTTTGTGACTAATGGTACACCATTTGATTGAAACTTTTTGAAATTTCCTCAGATAGCCAAGAAATATGTAGGACGAATCATTAAAAATGCATCCAGTCATTCAGTCCTTTCAGGAAAGTGAGAAAACTTATGTCGTGTGGCCGGTGATGTATGAGGATCCTATGCGAAAATAACCCCACAGAAAATCGTGATTCCTGAAACTCCCAGTGCACCCCTTGATTACATACAGCATAATTCAATATTTGAAGCTTCCCCTATATTCTCTTTTCTCTCTCTGTCCAAACCCGGGCAACAAAAAACTCCCTGGAACAATTCGCAATATCGGGTTACCCCGATACGAGTATGAAATTAGCACGAAAGTAACGAGGCCCTATTGAACCCTTCCAAGGTTTTTCCTAGCAACGCACCACCTCTTCTGTCTCTCCCACCACTGGTAAATAGGAGAGCAGCACCAGCGGCGCTAAGGGGTCGGAAAAATATAATGTAGAGAAAAATACTTTGGAAGAATTCGATGAGAATCGATATCTTATCAGGAAGCGCCAAATTAATCATCTTCTGGAAGAGTGTGGTTCGGTAGTTATCTCAAAATGGTACGAACAGAAAGTTATTTCATCTTATTCTGAAATGCTTTCGTTTGAATATGACCCCTCTGATTACTAATATCACTGGAGGAAAAGGAAACACTTGATTATATATATATATATATATATAATCAAATCATTGGCGTTATTTAATATGGAATTCCAAATGTATCTTCGAAATATTACTAAGTTGTGTAGTTCCGAATGACATATTCATTCATTCATACTGATATATATATATATAATATATATAGATATATATATATATATATATATATATATATATATATATATATATACAGGGTGTCCTTGAAAGGTCTTTACAAAAAGCTACCACATATTCTTCAGACCAAAACAATTCGATACAAGCAAACTTACCTCAGTAAAAAGTTGCTTAGTTTGGGCGCTAGACGGCTCTGAAGTTGAAATTTTCAAATCGATTTTGCTTCATACCTTTTGAACGGCTCATGAGATTTTTTTCAAATTTGGTAGGTTGGCATAGACTCATCGGGCAATGAAACTCATATCATAATCATAATGAATATCATTCCATGGGCGTAGAACTTGATTTTTTCAGTAAATAAACATCTAAAACTCCTACGCCAATGGAAAAAAATTAGTTTCAATATGAAATCTAAATTATTCAACTCATTCACTACAAAAAAGGTACTCTTGACAAAAGTCGATTCCTCTCATGGTTTCGACAAAATTTTAATTTTAGTGATTTAGAGCATAATTAATAATTAAACGATTAACAGATATTTCATAAAAATTGTTCAAAATGTTCACCATTTTCACGTATACAAAGATTTATACGACGCAAAAAGTTGAAATGTACTCTTTGCATAGGTTATTTCTATTGAAAATAAGTAGCACTGGTTTTTTTTTCTGAAGACTATTATTATCTGCTCGAAAACAGTGATATTCACATTCTTGGTTTCCATAGTTTCATCTGTGTTGATTTGTCGAGTTTTATTGACGTTGATTGTTGATATCGGACTTTTCTGATTTATCATGGCCGTACAATACACCAATGAAGAATACACCGATATGTTATTGGTATTCGGATATTGTCAAGGAAATGGTCGAGAGAGTGTGAGGGTGTATTCGGCAAGGTTTCCAAATCGTCGCGTACCAAGCCACCCAACCTTTGCTGCAGTTGAGAGACGTCTTCGGGAGACCGGTCATTTTGCTCCTAGAACTGGTGATTATGGAAGACAGCGTTATGTAAGGATTCCCGAAGTCGAAGTAGAAATTTTAGACCGTATTGAAGAAAATCCAGAATTGAGTACTAGACGGATAAGTAATGAACTAGAAGTTTCTAGGAATGCCGTTCATGAAGTACTAAGAGAACAATTATTATACCCGTACCACAAGACGCCAGTTCAAGATTTATTAATCCATGATTCACAAAGTCGTCTGATGTTTTGTAGGTTCATTAATTTGCAAAGAGAAATGAATCTGAACTTTGGAAAGAATATTTTGTTCACTGATGAAGCCTGTTTCACGAGAAGAGGAATAACTAATTTTCATAATGAACACGTTTATGCAATTGAAAATCCTCATTCCATTAAAATAAACCATTTTCAACACGAATTCAAAATCAACGTTTGGGCTGGAATAATAGGAAATTTTATAATTGGTCCTGTCATACTTCCACAAAGATTAACAGGAGACATGTATTTACAACATCTACGAAATACGTTGCCAAATTTGTTGGAAGATTTACCACTCCAACATCGGGTAGATATGTGGTTTATGCACGATGGAGCTCCACCACATTTTTCGGTGGATGTTAGGAATTTTTTAAACCAACAGTACCCAGACAGATGGATAGGTAGAGGTAATGATGCACCCGTGAATTGGCCACCACGTTCTCCAGACTTAACACCGATGGATTATTTTGTATGGGGTTATCTCAAGTCTACTGTTTACAAGACCCCTGTGAATACTGTAGAACAATTATGGCAACGTATCCAACAGGCGACGAATAATCTTACAGGCGATGAAGAAGTTATGCAAAGAGTACATTTCAACTTTTTGCGTCGTATAAATCTTTGTATACGTGAAAATGGTGAACATTTTGAACAATTTTTATAAAATATCTGTTAATCGTTTAATTATTAATTATGCTCTAAATCACTAAAATTAAAATTTTGTCGAAACCATGAGAGGAATCGACTTTTGTCAAGAGTACCTTTTTTGTAGTGAATGAGTTGAATAATTTAGATTTCATATTGAAACTAATTTTTTTCCATTGGCGTAGGAGTTTTAGATGTTTATTTACTGAAAAAATCAAGTTCTACGCCCATGGAATGATATTCATTATGATTATGATATGAGTTTCATTGCCCGATGAGTCTATGCCAACCTACCAAATTTGAAAAAAATCTCATGAGCCGTTCAAAAGTTATGAAGCAAAATCGATTTGAAAATTTCAACTTCAGAGCCGTCTAGCGCCCAAACTAAGCAACTTTTTACTGAGGTAAGTTTGCTTGTATCGAATTGTTTTGGTCTGAAGAATATGTGGTAGCTTTTTGTAAAGACCTTCTGAGGACACCCTGTATATATATATTCATACTAATTTTAACTTGTACATTCTCCATATTTCCAACGTCATTATAATTTTATGCATCTTTTCATGATATCCGAGTCGTGTTCTTCGCATTTACGATGCACTATATGTGAGTTTTCCCGGTTTTTTCCTTCATAGCTGAATGTCAGAATCGCCAATAATATATAATTTCTAATTTCTAATTTTATGAGTGGCTATCACACCCTGATAGCTACGCATCTCAAAAATATTATTTCTAGAGAATCAATAACTACAGTGTTTGGCTATGCCAAAATCAACAATATCATGAATGCATGATGAAAACATATTTATTTTCCTATACTATATATAATAATGCTAACCACTTCGAATCATCATAACGGGAATGGTGATTTCAACACGCAGAGACTGAGTGAGACTTCATGATTATACCTACAAAAACGAAATATTTTGTTTATATTGATACCTATCCCACATTTTTGTGTATCTGTTGACAACACGAATGGAACACCTATAATGATCGAGGTACATCGTGTTAGCCAGCGGTCGAATGTTGGGAGAGAAGGAAGGTATTGTAAATTTTCATTGAAAGTTTGGCGGTCTTAAGCATCAGAAAAGACTTAACTGGGCAATGAATTCCACAACTTTGTCATTCTATTGATAAATGATGCTTTTAAGATCAAAGTTCGAGCCTCACAATGAAGGGGTGACTAGCCTAGGCTCGTCCGGGCAATAGAGAAATATAGAAAATAGAAGTGGAAAGCATTTTCATCTCATTTTTCTTATGATAAGGTGAAAAATTATGTCATTGTATCAATTGAGAAATATCTTTCACATTCAGGTATATTCAGGGTGTCCCAGAATAACGTTCGTATACTCCGGGAGGTAATTGTACACATGCACCACAGCCCTTTGGAGGTAGGTCCCTAGATGCAGTTTTCTTCAATGATCTTTGTTATCATTGATCCTAGAATCACGAAATTTGGTACCTTCAATAGTTTGATCTAACATATCGTTTGAAGGAATGGAAAACATGATATTCTGACAGCAGTATCTTTTCAATGTGAAAGTGTTTGAGAGATCATATATAATGATAGATGATAGATAAAAAAAAATTGGGACCCCCGAAGGGCTGTAGCGCTCTTAGGGAGCATTTTAGGACACATGTTGGTAGAAACATTTTTTCTTATTTTAATGTGTACAGTTACTTCCCGAAGTATAGGAACGTTATTCTGGGACACCCTGTATGTATATGTAGATGAACGGGATGTGTGGATCGAAATATGATACAGCTGGGGTGGAAATACCATTCTGATAAGATATCATATTCTCATTTTGAATCATGGGAAGGTTGGTTCTTCAGGGCAGCGGAAAAATGACTAATTTGTTTGATAGTTATTCACTGGGATCATTTCCAATGGACCAGCCAATGGTATATCTTGGGCATTTTCATCAAGCTAGAGGTAGAATCTCAGCGATACATTCTGAATCTAATCTTCTCGATTCAAATCATCAACTTTTTGTGTTCTTCATGACAGGAGAACTGGATATTGCTGTATCGAATCAAATATCAAATTCCAGCTTTGTGGCTATCGATTTTCTGAAGTTCTGATTGGATCGTAAATCGTAACCATTTTCGAAGAGACAAAAACTGTCAAACGACAATTGTTATCTCCATATCATGATGAAATAATAATAGTGAATGCTTTGATGCGAGTTTGATTCAACCAATTCGCTTCAATTCAGCTGATGTAGGAGTCGCGAGTTTTCCTGAAGATGGCGCCATTATTCTACAGCTACCATTCAAATCAGTTTTTCAAGATTTCATCAAATATACAACAATTCAATTCTCCTCAATGAACAAGAGGCTATTTATGTTTCAATTTTGTTTTATTGCATGTTCGGTAGAACTGCAGTTCTCACTGAAACTGAACTTAGTGAAATGAAAACTAGTGACTCCTACATTATACAGATAAAGCGATTTGTGTGCATTTGTCATATTTCATCATGGCTCTATATTCAAAATACGTGCAGTGAAAGAATATAAAGGAATATTATTCAGATTTGTAATGTTATCATGAGTAAGTGTAGCTACTTTTGTGAGATATTGTCTCCAAATTCGAGAGCAGATGAAATTCAATGAGAAGAAAGTAAAATATTCTCACACCTAAATGACACTTCACAAAATGATAAATGTATATATTGCCGTGTGAATGTGTAGAACTTTAGAATTTGAGGAAAACTGGAATGATGCATCCACCATATAGCGATTGATTGTATAATACAGTTGATGCATGATAGTTGATTCTCTCTATGGTGGGAATATTTGTTTGGTAAAATCAGAGTATCATATTGATTTCACATTGATTATTTTGTCTCTAGAGGAATTTGAAATCCATAGTATTCAAAACGCTCCCAGATAATCTGAATGACTTGAAATATCAGAAATATCAGAGAACAGTTCAACGATAGGACAATGTTTTGTCAAGAATTACAAAATACACATTTCCAACAAATTTTGAAATGATGTTAGTGTGGAATTTTTCAATTGGATCATTCCTGATTTGAATGGTTTCTCTGAATTCCTTGATCAGCTCTCACGATTTTCATGCATCATATTAATGACAACGAATTTCACCGCTCATCATACGCTTCTCGCTGATTTTCTACGAATCGACACTCATCAGGTACACCGATTAATTGGTTCACCTGACAAAACCAGAATATTGCTCATCTACGTAATTGAAAATAAGAAACAGCCATTTTGAAATGTTTCATCAATGCGATGTTTTTATCTTTATTTCCAGCATCCCCTTTCTACTCAACGCAACGTTCCTTTTTTCCTCAGATGTTAGAATTTGTACAGTTCATGTTTGGATGCATTAAAAGAATCACCGATATGGCGCCCATACGTCATTTCGACTCTTTCAGCTGTCAATTCAAGTAGTCTCATTGAGGCTACTCAAATTTGGCTCAATATCTCCGGCGGATCAAAAGATATGTCCCGTTCTTGCGATAATGTCGATAGTAAGTACCAGAGGGTACAAGTGACAAATTATTTTTTGAACTAATGCAAAAAATGAAACTCTTAGCTGGTAGGTACGTACCTAAATATCAGAGTTGAAAGTATCAATTAATGAAGCAAACATTGAGAGGTTGTTTTTTGAACTAGTGCGAACAGTAGAACTATCTGCTAGGTATGTGAATATTATCGTTGAGAGAATCAACTGATGAGGCAAACATTCAGTAGTTGTGTTTTGAACTAGTGCAAAGCAAGCATTTCTCAGTACCCTGATAAGATGACAAGTGATTGTCTCTGATTTTCTCTCATCAAAGATCATATTATTAGAGGTAAAATGCCCTAATGGCATATCAAACAGTGGTGTGCTAACTACGTGTCAACTATTTTCGATACGGCTCTTTGAAATAATTGGAGCAACGATTGTTCCCTATTATATCTGACACAAGGGGTTGGAGACCATTTGTCAAGTAGAATGACCAAGAACTGTCAGTCTCATCCATCAAACCTGCCACTACATGGAGCACCCAGAGTCGAAATTATCATGCATAAACTGTACAAATCTAACTCGACTAACAACTATTCGTCCTTTTCCACCCATCTGTAGAAAAAGGATCGTTGGGTTGGGTAGAACAGCGCGGAGGGGATGCTGGGAATAAAGATGAAAACATTGCAGGTTTTATTGCGGTATTGATTATAAAATCAATAAAATATGGCCAGGCAAAACGAAACGGGAAAAATATAGCTGATTCACGCGACTGTATATTTATTCTATGGAAATTAAAATGTTCATGCGCAGCTCTATAACGTCCTCTATCTGCCCGCGAAGAATGTAATGATTTTTTGGGGGTAAATTGGCGGAGAAGGGTGACAGGGGAGCCCTCATTAGCATAGGCGGCGGCAATTAAAAATAGCCAACCCCCTATATGCTGATGGCTTCGCAAAAAACATTTGAATTCGCGGGGACAGATCGATAGAAGTTCATTTGAAGGAAATGCTAGATACAATGATTCGAATTTGACATGAATCTTCCTCCTCATCGCAATATCGATTAGAACCTACAATTTTCGAAGAAGTTATTGGATTTTTTCTTGAAGGTTCGGAGGTAAGCCTCATGCGAAACACTCAACTATTCTGCCGTGTAGTTGTGGCGGCAAATTGTATGAAGTTCTGCTAGAAATCTATGTTTGAGGAGAAGAAAACTTCTAATGAAAATGAAGAAAAGTTACGTCAGTCAGGAATCACCTGTCTATATTATCCTATTTTATGATATTGACAACAGAATGAGTTCTATTCAAAAATCATCTGCACGGGACAACCGGTAAACAGTTCATCGTATAACGTGATAAACCATATCCACATATCGCATGAATAGTATAAAAAAATATGTTCGTCTCCGACAAAACTAATCATGCAGATAAATGCGTGTAGATTAGTATCTAATCTAATCGGTCAAACGACATTTTTTAGCTCTGCAACTATTTTGGAGAGATTTTTTGCGCTAGTTAGACTCGCGGGAATATCTCCGGAGTACTTCGGAATACTCGGTCGGAAAAAGTGAAAAGTGTGGGGTTCGAAGGTATCTGGAGGTCGAGTATTGGTATGTTTCTGGCATTGCATTTCTGTAGAACCAAGTATAGACTATAATTCATTTTTCAGCTTTTGATGGGATTTTCTCTCCTCGTTTCTAAAAAATAGAGTAGAAGTTATTAAAAATTATTGCAATATATTTGTAGTAAGGACAGATTTCGGATCTGTCCCAAAATGTCACTGCGCTTGAAATTAAACCTTTAGATACCTAAAAGAGAAATTCTCTATTGGTCAGTGACACCTTGTTTTTGAAAAAATTTGGAAATACAAATATATTCAATAATAATAAAACCTCTACTTATCTTGGTGGACGTTTCGGGAACGAATCTGCTCCCGTTCTCAACACAATTGAAATATTTTTCTTCGTAAACTTTTTTCGATGTTTCCGATTTTGACACTTTTCAGTGTCAAAATCGGAAGAAAAATATTTCATAAAATATTTCAATTGTGTTGAGAACGGGAGCAGATTCGTTCCCGAAACGTCCACCAAGATAAGTAGAGGTTTTATTATTATTAAATATATTTGAATTTCCAAATTTTTTCAAAAACAAGGTGTCACTGACCAATAGAGAATTTCTCTTTCAGGTATCTAAAGGTTTAATTTCAAGCGCAGTGACATTTTGGGACAGATCCTAAATCTGTCCTTGCTACAAATATATTGCAATAATTTTCAATAACTTCTACTCTATTTTTTAGAAACGAGGAGAGAAAATCCCATCAAAAGCTGAAAAATGAATGTACCACCTCCTCGAAGAACTTACAGACAGTATAGACAATAATCTTTTTCTATATTATTTTCTCTAAATTGAAATTAATCACGATTGAGAGCTTGGTATGATAAAGAACAAGTGATTTACTCATTATCTGCGAAATATGGTAGCTAATGAACTATTACGAATGATATGATCATTTGTCCTATTTTTGCTCAGGGTACAAATACAAATATGTAATCAACTTTGGAGCATTATAGAATTGAGGACTAATATCAGTAAAATGCTGCAATGCTACATTTGCTACATCGCGTATATATATATATATATGAGAGCTTCTGAACACGAATCTGAAGTCTGTTTGGCGATATCTCTTACCTTTTTTGAGATATATGTTGCGACGGACCGACGGACATAACAAATGTATAGGATTTTCAATGAGCATAGGGATATGCATTCAAGAGAAACATACATAAACGAGGCATAATTGTATCTGCATCAACATAATTATGGATTCTTCAACCTGCATCACTGTAACATAGTATTTTCTGGTGATACACCCATCTTTCTTCCTTAATATCACATTCTAAAATAACATTCACATATATCCCTAATAGTCTTTGAACTCCGAACTCTAAGTCTTGAGATAACAAATCCCAAAATTCGCGATTAAAAATCTTTCATTCACAAATATATGGATGTTGACATTGTAAACATCTACCTAGGATCGAAAATGTCTGAATCCAAGAATTTGAGTTATATTGAAATTCTTGTTCACTACTTTGAAAAAGCAGGAATGTTCGGATTAAAAATTTCTGAATCCTCGGAATGAAAAAACTGAGATTATGGAAATATTATGAATGAATTCCAATTTATTCAACCGCCAATTCCTGAAGTAAGGGGTTGGGAGTATCTAAATTCTACAAAATACTAAATTTCAAATCCCGAAAATACTAATCTCAAGAAAATGAGATTGGGCAATAACATACCTAATATTTCCATGGTTTTTGAGTTTCTTTATCAGTATATTTCAAAACCTGAACCATGATATATCGAGCCCCATTTTCAGGGTTGAGGTTGAAAATGTCAGTATCTTGGCATAACGAATATTTGTCACGTAGAATAACATAAAGTGAATAGTAAACTCCAGGAATTTGTAAATTGTGAATTCTGGGATTGAAAATCCAGAAATCCAATCGTAATCAAAAATAATATAGTGTTGTAACTAAACAAGCCTCTCCAAATTCCCAAATTGAACAAAATCAAGTAATGTCAACCCTTTTTCATGATTAGCAAGCTCTTCTCAAGAGCTTCAGTAATCCAGTAATCTGAAGATAAAGCGGTATTATGCATACATGAACAAATAGCGAGTTTCAACAAGATCTCTGAGAAGTGAAACAAAAAATTTTCTATGAGAGCTCCTTATTTGGGAGTATAGGGTGCATAAAACCATTAATGATGCTAATGATGCACTGCTTTCTACATCACGTGTATGATGTCAAGTGTTCAATTTCTTCTATAGTTATATTTCTTGTTGATTCAGAGAATCAACATTTCAATCTCTCCTTCTCAGGTAGGAGGAATGAAAGCTGTGCTTTCTTCCTGTAATATATAATGGGTCAGGATCCATTCCAGGAAACTCTTAGAGAATCCTGGAATTCGTGATTCTATTATTGTGATTGATGAGGACCAAAATATCATCATCATTCATCATACGATAACTCATATGATATGACGTAAGTTTTGTTATCTATTCATCATAGGTAGGAATCTGTGTTTCTCATAAAAAATAACTGTTCAGAAAATAATTGAGGTGTTTTGAGTTCAAGTGTAGATACTTTATTCACTTTTGTCCATGACTGTTGAATGAAATATACTTTGAAATGCTTATAATCCGCAAGAGCCAGCGACCAATTTCATGTCTCATCTCGTTATATTAGATGATTCTGAATCCGAATAGGTGGGTAGTAACGGTCAGAAACCTAGCAACTTCATTAAGGCCTATTTCTGCTTTAAGAAATGACAAACATTATTGTTGGGCCTATTTCTGCATTTGAAAATGACAAACATCATTGTTGGGAATTGATTTCCATATCGCACTCGATTTGTGAAAATTCTAATGAGTTTAAAGGAAATGTTCACCCATCAGAATACTTTTCATTCACTTCACGTTTTCCTTCCAATAATTATGCATTTATCATCACATGGCAGTCATAACAGGACAGAAGCTGAAGAAGTCACCAAGGAAAGAATTCAACTGAAAAGAATGTTCATGAAGTTATCCAAGCAAATGGATATCGAATGCTCTTCTGACGAGTATACGACCTACAAGAGAAGAACTTCTATCTCCTTCACATCACATCTCGATGAGATACCTGATGATTGTCGAGGAAATATCGATTGTACCAGACAATGAAAGTTGCGGTTACCAAATTTAGAATTCGAGAAATTCGATAGCAAAGTTCATAGTTGGATTGGGTTATGACGAAAACCAATCCTGAATACAAGCTGCGTTATCTACTTCGAGCGATGGAACCAGGATCGATGGACAGGGAGCTGCTGGAACGAATTATGACGAAGCAGTCGACCAGTTGTAATCCAGGATGGCTATGAACAAGTTTCTTATTGAGGTTCACATCAGGGAATTGTTGAATTTGGTACTCCACGCTAGCCATGAACAAGGAAGGTTATATGAGTTTGCCTATATTATTTGAATGCTGATTCAGAATCGGAAATGCGCGCGTTAGAGGCACTAACTTGAGATAAATCTGGTGTTACGCTCTATCCATCAGCGGAATCAGCTTTACCAGAAGAGGTTCTCAAAATATGGAAGTCATTGGAGCCATGATGAAGTTTCGCTGCCGACTGATTGTCAAACATGCCAATGATAAACACTCTGATTATTGATTATAATTCTCATCGGATTTTATATAGACCCAAGTCAAGAGTGGGGGAAGGAATAATATAGCACAGAAGCGGAACAGTAATTTTCTTCAGAAACCTAAAAGCTTTTTATAGAATAGATTTCCAAACGATATATGATACTGATATTCAACCGCGAATGAAACGACATGATCCAGTTCAGTCAAATTTTTGACACTTTTGAAAATTTGGTCAGGTGTTGATCTATCAGTTCAACAAGGTAATAAAGTGAAGCACAATATAGCAACAATGATTATATGATTCCCATCAAAACTAAACTTAAGTCTTTGTAATGTTACGTCGATATTTTGATATGAAAGATACAAATTCGAGGGAAAAATTCTCGGCTCATTTTCGAGTTTTGAAAAAACGAATACCTTCTTATTTGGAACTGATGAAACTATCACCAATTGTGATTAGATTACCTCTATCCATCGAGAATAATCTTTGTTTGGCTGGTTCTCATAAAGAAGTAAATATTTTTCGGTCGTATATTCGTTACCAGGCGCATTCGTCAAAATCTAGCAGTTTCTTCTCATGTTCCGTAGATGATCCATCTCATGAAATATTTCGATATTCCAGAGTGGACCCCACATGGTCCATTGCGGTACCCAGCATCATCATATTGTGCACTTCCTGTGAAACTCAAACTTGAGTTTTTGTTGCATTGAACTCTGGTGGATTTTCAGTTCCCCATTCCGAAATTCTTGCAAGATTTTCATTTATGGTATCGACCTGTCTTCTTCTCGCATCTTTGGCATCCTCAGATATAGGGGCTCTTGAAGAAGAGTTGGTATGAAGTGTACTTTCATCCGCAAGGCTATTGACTGGGTAGGCGGTCACATCCAACATATCATTGATGTAGAGAAAAACAGAGTTGGTGCTATGACATATTCTTGTGGAATACCAGCAATGATAGTCATTGCCCAAATGAGACCCCATCTATCACTACATGAAGTCTATCTGCGTGGGAACTCATGTAAAGGGAACCATATCAAGGAAATTTTGTGAGAAGGTTTTGGCGCTGAACTCGATGAAATTTTTTGGAAATATGCAATGCTACAGACAGACACTCCCCATGATTTTGATTGTTGCCAGCATGCTCCATATGTGTCGCGGAGTGAACAGGTCTCTTATTGATCTCTGATGAGGAAAGCGATCTAGTGCAGATCGTTTGAGGTGCTTGAGCTTTCTATATATCGGATGAGATAGAAGCCGGCCACCTAGAATAGAATATAGGGTTATTGGACTGGTTCGGCTATCAGCCGAGCTATCAGCATCATATAAAAAACATTTTTCACTCAAATATACTTATAGATGGAAATAATTTGCATTATTGAGATATAGATTATTGCACGATCAGCCTGTGCCGTATGCTGATACTACTTCAAAGCGTAATAATAATCTCAAGATCTAATACATTTGTGTTTATCCATTTGATAACATGCGTATTGTTCTAGGTCAAACGAAGGCCAACTCTGTGTATACAATTTGAAAATAAAAGATACCTCCACCGAAGTCACCCGGATATGAGTCACAAATTTCCCCATTCAGACTGATGATCTCTATTGAACAATTAGCAGTATATTTTGCATGAAATTATGGATAATGGTCGGACTGAACAAGCCTGTTATGTTCGTAGAATCAGAATCCTCCTTTGTCGTCATTTTGTTTATCTATTCTTCTTTCACCAGCAACGGGATATTATAATTATTATATCATATTCATTCCAACACATAAGGATCTTATTATGCTACAATGAAACTGGAGATGATCATATATGATCGTTTCTGATACTACTTGAGATGAATACTGAAGATACTTTGGATATTGAATTCAAATTGGATACAAGAATTCAGGTATTCAAATGATAATGGTGAAAAATGGTGGTCTGAAAATCGAGATTTCTAAAGAATGATATAGAATACTGAGTATCTGTTAATGATCTATTCGAGATTATCTATAAGACGTTACATATAGGTAGATATTCAGCACGAAGGCATGAATGTAACGAGTGCATGAAATACACTTTCCAATAAGTTATGTACACTATTTCTCCTACGACCATAAATGTTCAATTTAAGAGCATTATGATCGTTCATGAGATCTGAGTAAATAGTCAGTTTCTATCATTTTCGACAGCTACCAAGCAACCCAAAGTACACCAGTCAAGAACGAGAATACCCGAGCGGTGACATGTTATATGATTTGATGACTTTACCTATGTCGGTCGAAATATATGGCCAGATGAATTGATTCAAGTTCGGCAATCTCCGGTATTTCAGCTGTCATCTTTGTCTACGGTTGGGGAAATTTTCGATAACATCGATATTTTCGATATAATTGATATCATGTATCGATATCGATGAATTGTTCATCATTATTATTCATCATATACACGGATATTGAAGATAATTATCTATGGTTATTGATCGATGCATCCATATTGTCGATGAATTTTGATTAATAGTAATCGATAATTTCTTAGTTTTCACTGCCCACCCCGATATATGTCATGGTCATGTATGTATCCGCAGTATTTTTTTCAGATTTTCATGCATAATATAATTAGCGGATTCTTCGTTTCCAAGATTAGAATGCGGAATAAATCTAAATATATGATAAATACTATATGTGATAATACCAGTAGTATAATTTCATTACATTAAATTATATTACATTTCATTACATCCTTAAGACACTGCGAGAGTGTGTTTTTTGAATATATCTCCACCCTAGTGTTTTTCACTTTCCACAGTCCCGTTGCCATAGTGATATGTGAGCTACATTTTGGATAACAGAACAGTGTGGCATCAGCTGTTCTCATAGATGGTCGTAGAAAAAATTTCACCTAGTTGTTATGGTGGCTTCATAAAAAGTTTTAGAATTTGACATTCATCATTTATCACTTTAAGATTTAAGACATTATAATGGCTTAGGTTTTAAAAATATTCAACATTCAAAAATCATTTAAGCTCTGTTAATACTGACGTTTCTTTTTATTAATTGAATAATGAATTCCAAACGCCGAAAGTATTAAAAAACCTGTTAGAGTAATAATACCCATGACAAAAATTCGCAAAAATCCTGAAAACACTGACAATATTCTCGTACAGTAAAAGATAACCTCAATACAGTTTTGAACAAAAGCGGGAAGCAGAGGTGTCACCTGTCGACACTCCCGAAAAACATCATAGGCGAACATGCGCACATCTTATTTTCATTTATGGCCATTTAACAATAACTTCTTAAGGTGGAAGTTCGGCATCTTCTTGAATCATAAATGTTAAATGGAAAGTCTTGAATGGTCTTATAACATGAACAATTGTATTTCCATGTTCCATCTGTCTTAAATGTGAAGTCTTGTATGTTAAGTGGTAAATCTTAGGTGATAAATTTTTTCATAAAGCCACCATTACAATTTGCAATTTCTATAGTTGCAATGGGAATATTTGCCAAATATTCCCAATATGTCACTTTTTGCAGACAATCGTGATGACTACAACATCCGTATCAATCATAATTTGCGTTGCAATCAATTATTGTTAATCCGATCAAAAAACCTGATTTTCTATACCGATATCAACTATTTTGATGTTAGTATACCCTTTCCATACCCACGCCAATGCCGACCTCTTCTTTTCTCGTCCTATTGAGATATTTTCCGTTTCCTTACATCCTCGACATTGATAATAAACGTTCAAGTAGGACATGAGACAGTCGGGCACATAAGTTCTTCATCATCAAACCCCAGGAACAAGCTGGATGACAGAACCCTCCTGAATGCCCGCGAGTTGCTAAATCACACTGGCTGTCGTACAACACAGCACAGATTTGGTGTTCGATTTTTTTATTTTGATATTTTTAATTGCGGGTCTGTACCGACTCGTTATTCTGCGCATTTTCATTCGATGCGGGAGGGGTAGGCGGCACGCACTATTTTTTAGTGCTAGCTTATTACAGCAGATGTCTCATAGCCATGTCCCAATAAAGAATAAGCGGGCCCTCGTCATTTTTTGCGCGCCTGAATTTTTAATATTCGCCTGAATGTCGTGATGATCTGACGGTTGACGGTTGGTGCACAGTTCGCGGAGTGTGTCTCACTATTATCATCACCGATTACAATTCGGACAGTTTGTATTTGGCGGGTTTATGTAGAGTGCCTTGAAAACATCTGTGTGCACGCGCGAAACATGGCAAAAATGTCACTCTCGTGAAAAATGGATTCAACGAATAAAACAAAAAAACCTCAATGACAAATAATATTTTTCTCAGGTAAACTACGATTTCCCTCTTGATCATATTACTTACCCGTTGATTTATATAAAAACCCTAGTGTTTTTCCTTGTGAGAGTTGCATACGAAATGAAACAAAATAATAGGTATCTATACATTTGAATTAGGAACAAAACTAACCTACCTTCTCTCTCGGTATTTTGCCATATCACAAACGTCTAATCAGTACCGTTGAAATTCGTGTGATGATACTGATCCTTACAGGCATATTTTAGTTGAGTACTTGACTGATCGAAACTTTGATAGACTGCAAGCAGTACCAAACGATATTTCAAACAAAACAACAAATTCATCCTTGACCAGCTGCCACACCGGCGCCGTTTACCAGTGTCGTGTTGAGCGCCGTGTCCTTTCGCTTTCATCTCCTAGATTTTTCCGGTTTTTCCACGTAGATCCATGATGCTCTAGCTAGATAGCGAATCACGCACTAGCACTAGCGCACTACCCCTAGCGCACTACCCATAATCAATTTTTACGGAATAGTCTAGCGAGGACACGAACCCAGTCGTAGAAAACTAGTCGGTCCGTCCACCTATGATCTATTGGGAGCATCTTTTTTTTACTATTCGATTTCTCTGCCTGTCTTTCTTGGTTCCATCATTAAATTATTGTGCAGAATGCGCATAGGATTTGCGTAAATACACTTTATCGCCTTGCATAAACAGGCATATTAGAACTTTTATCCGATTTGAATGTTGACTACCATGGTTCAAGTGAGTTTGTTTTGCCTATTTACGTTGAATTTCAAACAAAATACGATTAGTTACTTCTGAATTTCGCTACAATTGTAGAAAGCCATGGAGTAATATAACCTCAAACAATTTCTGGGGTTTCCAAAAACTCATAACTGGTTTAAATTTGATGAAAGTAGGTTTCACTAACATCAGATGAAGAAAAAACTCGAGAATGAATCAATAAATATTGAAATTTTTTGAGAATTCTCACGAGAAACCCTGTGCGCGTTCACAATTCAGATATACCAAAAAGTGTCCTACACCAACTAGATAGGTAGTTTTTCGAAGTGAATTATTGTGGAAATTTTCTTGCAGGTGAATATTTTTTACGATGGTAGATACACAACATTTCTGTCTGCGTTGGAACAATTATCAAAGCAGCATTACATCGGCCTTCGAAAACCTCCGTGATGATGAGGACTTTGTAGACGTAACGTTAGCTTGTGATGGAAAAAGTTTGAAAGCACATCGAGTGGTGTTGTCTGCCTGTAGCCCCTATTTTCGAGAATTACTCAAGGTAAGAATTTTTTATATACATACATTTTTACTCCCACATAAGATCATGTTATTCTAAAAAATAACAGTATATACCTATATGTATCTACGTATCTAGGTAGGTATAATATAAGATTGTTTGTCCAATTTGGCAATTCTCTCTGATTTTTAGAAACAATTTCTTTCCAAATTGTCATTGATTCTTAGGAAAAGAATTTTTGTTGTAGTAAAAATACCACTTAAAATACTGAAGATGTGTGTGTGAATTTTCTAATACAGAAATTCTAGCATCTCTACTTTTTCCTTGAATCAAACTGTATTATTAAATAGGTATCCAGTAATCAAAGTACCTAGGTACTCCATGAATATTCTAATTATTGTTTTGATTGGAAAATTCAAATGCATTCGGCTATAAAATCGTAACAAATTCAATATCAGATTGTTCATTCTGACAGAGCACATACCTACAACAATTCTCATAATAGTGTGAATTGAATTTAGAATTTCATTTATGCATTATATATGAGTTTATAGGTACATGTAGATGATAAACGATAAAAACGACTAACTTTCTTAAAAACCCTTTCACTGCCTCTGGAACAAACATTCGAATCAGTTAAAATTGGAGTGTGTGTTTTTTGTATTATATATATATATATATATATATATATATATATATATATAGTCATAAACATGTAACAGTGATGAAAATCGATTTTCATTCATTGAAAAGTCGAAGAACAAATAATACACGTTGAAACCGCTCGAAACTTCTGAAAAAAGAACTGAGTATAGGAATGTTCCAAAGAATAACATTCTGCAATATTGGCATGACGTCCAAGAACAACCTGTAGACGTACCTACAAATCTGCAGGTTAATTCAGTTAGACCTACATATCATACATAATGTATGTAGGTACCTATATTGAATTGGTGATCGAACTGACTAACTTTGAAAAAATACAAAATTAGCATTCCAATATCTAGAGTTAGATTTTATTTTCTAGTATGTATTGTATTATAGGTTTTAATTCGACAAATTCCATTCAGACGGCCGACAATCTTATCACCTCATTGTGATATTCCAATGGTGAGAGATAAAAAAATATCTGTTCACTATCATTTGTCCTTGATATTCTGATTTTTGGCAATAATCATACCTGCATCATTGTTTGCATCCAATTTGAGATAAATGAGGCGAATGAGGGATTGGAGAGCGATTTGAAAACACCATAACTTTTGCTTGGTGCCATCTATAGGATAATAGCGAAACTTCGTTCTGGATGATGAGAATATGCAGTTACCTCCTCATTCGGGGTCGAATTTTATAGAGCAAATATCGTCGATTGGGAAGTTTTCTACCTACTCATTTGCCTCGCTAGCGTTTGATACGTATTTTATTATACAGGGCGTTGATTGATTTATTAACCTTGTACATCAATCAACGTCTGTGAACATATTTTCTTCACTCTATAAATCAATCGATCAATATTGCAGTGTGCACAGTGAATAGTGTTCAAATGACAAGAAAGGTTGTTTCTATCGACTCATTTTGAAATTCCAAAAACGATGACAATGAAAATTCTGAGATTAACCATCAGACATGAATATACAGGGCAAAGCAACGAAAACGAATCGAGTCGAATATTGTGAAGGATTGTTGTTCTAACGGAGATATCTTCTGATAGGTATAGGTATGTGAACTGATACTGAAAATCAGTTCTAGAATGTATCCGATGATGCTGCAAGTCATAAATGTCTTCGTGTATGTCAAAAAGTGTTCTTGGATGAGAGAGTGAATAACTGTTGATGTGACACCACGAAAAATGTGGCTCTCACAAAATTTGCATCAAAAGATAACGATGGGAGGTAACATACTGTATAACATTGCATATTCCGAAAAATGTATAAAAACAGGGTGTTCCATTTGAAAAACCGAACATGTTGTTTGCGCGCTTTCAGGGGTCACCATATATAAAATCTGTTAAGGGATGTGAAAGGGCCACACCACTGCATTCAACTTTCGTACATTGTTCTTCATTTTCTGCAAAGAATAATGATGATAGAGTGGCCTCTTCGAAGGAAAACCCTGTACCTAGGTACTCTCTATTTGAATTTTATTGGTGAGACATGATATTTCAAGATATTATGAAGAGGTCTTCCTTGAAATGGAAATCGACCTGTTTTCTCATCTTTTTCCACAAAAATTGCATTTAAAATCGGAATTCTCATTCGATATTGCAATTTGCAGTAAGTAGTACGTAATTCTGAAATCATTCAGGGATCAAAAATTATTTCATATTTTCTGATCATGTGCACGGACGTGGAATATGAAAAAATATTTCAAATTGAAGATATGTCTATACCTTTATCCTCGCGTTTATCTGTACAGGGTGCTTTGTGAATCGACTAGCAGCGCTAACAAAAGCGCGCGATTTGATGAAGGATAATGGAATAGAGAGATGAATCAATACTTCATTTTCGGATGATATAGTGTTGAGATACATAGTGTTGAAATCATGTATCAAATATGAGAGAGTTGTTTCACAGCAGAAACTCAAGATTGACAAAACGTGTGAACGATGCTCGTAGGGTCATTGTTCTCAAATCATATTTTTTTTCATAATTCTTATACATGGGATGACGAAAACGTCGTACTCGGAATGGGAGAACGCCATTTGTAGCGTAAGTGGCGATGATAAAAATGCAATCATTTTAGAACATTTCATCAAAAATAAAACCAACCTGTCACATCACCGACTCTGTAGTCCTTACGGTTTACGAGATCCAACCGATACGAATTTGGGTCAATCCCTCGAATCAGCCTGTACTTGACAAAAATTACTGGTAGTTTTTGAAAATCTCATCTCCATTTTCCTTAATAGCGCGAAAAACTTACTTGTAGTACCTAATCAAATTTCAATAGGACCCCCTGAGTACCTATCTCCGAAAATAAAACAAAAATACAAACAGTCCCAGAACACGTCCACTTCCATTTCATGGGTCAACTATATCTCAACGTATCATTGCATGGGATGCGTATTATTCACCCTCTCAACCCAACTAACCAACCCTCAAAATTCTTGAATAGAATGACCAAGAGAATGACCCACCTTATGATACTTCATTTGATTTCTCATTTTTCGCCGGCTTCGAATTGTGATTGTAAAACTATGAAATATTGTTCACCTACAGATAATGAAACGTCAGTTTGTTAGAATTCCCTTTTGATAAATGTGACTAGTCACTACTGTTATTCCACATGTTTAGTGTAATAAGTCAGAATTGCATATTGAAAAAATAGTATGTAGGTACACTACAAGATGGTGTGAATGTTTACACCGGTCAAATTTTATACTATGTAATATAACACTCGCTATATCTCAAAGTAGGTCCTGTCCTGCTCAAATCCATAGAATTATTGAAGTACGTTCAATAGGACATATACAAAATATCACTTCTGCGAATGCCAGATTATAAATTTTGATTTTTTTCTCTGTATCCCAATGCAAATAACACGTATTCTATCGATAATTGCTAAATATAGTTCAATTGGCAAAGATAATGATGTATACATTGAATGCAGAGGTCGATCTTTGTAGAGATCATCGAGAAATAAACAAATATGATGCTCAATAACTCCCAGACACTAACCTAAGGCATGCTATTCTAAATTGCCGAGCCGGATTCGTGGACGCGAAATTATCTAATTGCGAAAATAATCGTCCAAATACTATTATCAACCGTAAATAGTGAGGCTATCGAATCGGATTGATAAGATGAGAGCACCGCGCATGATCTGGTTCGTAGATCGAATACTTTGTGAGTTTTCCTCTATGGTAGGTGATCATAAAAGTACGAAAAAGTATATGAGATAGCAGTTTGAAGGTGACAGAACTGAAAATAATATTCGCAAAATGGATCCACTTGCAATAGGAATAGTATAGAAATTTTGACGTAACTATAAAGGGATCAACATATATTTCACATAGAAGACACAGAACCGAATTCACGGTATTTCCTATATTATAATGACTAACGACCCTTTTGGAGTAGGTTTAAGACATATACAATGTCATCCATAAAGTCCTATGGAGAAAAAGTGTATCATTGAAGTATTGAATTTTTTTCTCTGAGATGCATGTCTGAGATGGATGTCCAATAACCTAAAATCCGATATTGACATAGGTCAGGTGATGGACACTGGATAGTGAATTAAAAGAAATAACTATCATTAGGCAAAAAGTGGGGTTGCTTAGAATTAAATTTTGTACTCATTTCAAGCAATTACTTGAGAAAATTGAAAAAAAGTAGTTTTCTTTCGAATATTCTTGATCTTGTTACAACAACCTTATTTTTCTCTCCTGAATAGATTGACTGTAGTGAAACACTTGTAACTTGATGATTATGAGAGAACAATTTCGTTTTCTATTCTATTAAAAAAAATAGTTTTTGTCAGGACACTCGCTGTTACATTAGTTCGCATTTAACAGTTATCAGAATGTAGTCAGTCATGATACAACACTTGAGAATTATTGTATTTTTCATCAAGTTTCACTGAAAACCATAAGCTTTTCAAATTTTATGCACTATTCCATTCGAAACATTTGCTTGAACCTCTGTTTATGAGTATGAAATTCAATTATAAGCAACTTTTTCAAATACCTTTTCTCGATATCTTGCCATCCAACCCCACTTTTTTGCTATTTATAGTAATTTTCTTTCAATTCACCGGTATAGCTGTGTGACATGTGTCAAAATCGAATCTTAGGTTATCGGGCACGCATAATAGATCCCCGAGAAGAAAAACTCAATACTTCAATAATGAACTTTTTACCCATATGTTTCGGACTTCATGGGTGACACTGTATATGCTGAGCTAAGCTGGTCTGACTCCACTACAAACAAATTCCTAATTGATATAAAGTCGGGACATGTTTCGAAGGAGTAAAAGAAGCATTTCAAAGTAGTGGTGAAACGTCATAAAAATTGCTATTTGTGTAACTATAGTGCAATAAATGTCTATATCCATCCATAACATGTTATTATAATCATTTCACGAGAATTGTTCATTCAGTGAAAATAATATGATCCGCAAGACACTATTTCCATTCTGATTTTATGAAAAATAATTAAAGGTTCGATCAGAGCTTGAATCACATGTACCTTAAAAATCAAAGATATACTAAGGAAAATAAGCTAAATGTTAGTCAGTGTACATACACACACAGTGCACATAATATCGAATACACAGAGAAACAAGAATGAATAGATAAATAAACGGTCAAAAAATAACCTCTTTTATTTTTACTCAAGTAATAAGATGCTTCAGTTTTCAAAAAACTCTTATAATTACTTGACTCTATTGACATTTTCCTAATGAACAGATTAGATATTATAGAACGAAATTCAGCAAATTAAATATTTTTGTTTTCATCAATTTCAACTGACCCCATAACAAATTCACCTATACCATCGACTATGGATTTTCCGATTTTCTTGCACCAAAGTTTACATAATACTCGATATAATACTAGAGTAATATCTTTACTCTTTTCATTTCTCAAGCATGGTTCGAAATATCCACGATATACATATCACGATACCTATGCATCATGATATTTTTCATCGGATAGATATTCTGGATATTCTTAGATATTTGTTATGTGAATCGACTTGTATCATATTTTTTTGTAGTTGTTTATATTAATGTTGTATGTTCCCCGTTACAAACATGTTTATCTTGTTATCTTGTTTCTTGAAGATGATTATCATCATTAGTCAATGTACTGCCATTAAAAATCAACAAAACAAAATAGCTAGAAGTGATAACAAAAGTTAAACATATATATATATATAGTGATGCATATTATACAGTATGATCAAAATTTCGAAATCATTTCATCAACATTTACTTTCAACAGGTGAAATGCAAAAATGGCGCCAGGTCCTGTCAGGCCCGATTGCCTCTCGAGCATGGCTAACTATAATTTAGTGCACATTATTTTCATTTTTCATAATATTTGAATACATATATTTCGGAAATGGTCGGGCGAAATGGAGCATTTTATATATTTCACAAATCAAAACAATAGCTCTCTTGAGATATGATATAATATACAGGGTGTTCTATTGAAAAAAATGGTCAAAATATATTTGCCGAAATGATTTAGAATTTTCGATAAGAAATTCTCGAAGAAATTCTGAAGATTCAGAAAGAAACGTATATAACATGTTCATATGATATAATATACAGAGTGTTCTATTGAAAAAAATGGTCAAAATATATTTGCCGAAATGATTTGGAATTTTCGATAAGAAATTCTCGAGGAAATTCTGAAGATTCAGAAAGAAACGTATGTAACATGTTCATTCATTATTTCTGATAACGTTCGAAATAGCCCATGTAGGTGGGATACAAAAAAATACCGGAAAACCATGTACACATATCCAATAGTTTTATAATAGATATTATAAATATTTTCGGACCCTCGTTCCAAGTGAAAAAGTGTTTGTCTCATCAGTATAGATACGTGCGATATATCCACTCTGGGATATAAATTCACAGGGTGTACCGAAATTAGCGTGCAATATATCACCGAGAATTTACATGGCCAAAAATATGAGAAAAAGATTTTCCTATGGATGTTCATGAAATTTTACTCTTTCTGACTTTCTATTGAATAGTAAATGGAACAAATTTCCATACGAATTATCAATCCTCTCTGTAACCTAGACGTAGTAGCGTGGCACCAATGGCACTGTAGCAACAACTTCGTCGCTATTGCTATCTATAACATCAATAAGTTCCTACCTATTGACAGTTCAGAATTGAATTTTGAGGTCAACAAAGCTGTTGTGGAATCATTTGACTACTGAATATTATAGCCGTAGAAAAGGCCTAGTGTGAAACTCGCACGGAAAAGGTACTCATTACCCACTCATATGAAAGTTTGCTGCACGAGCTCGTGAAGAATGAGTACCATTTCGTGCTTGTTGGACAATATAGTATTATATATTAGTATTATATTCCAAGGTGAAATATTCATTGATGCTGAAAAACAATGACAGCGAAGAATTTTATTTCAAATAAATTTCATTTAGATGCATTTCAGATAGAGTACGAATTTGTTGAAGTCCATAAAGTGCCCTTGTTTACCATTTTCGACTTGATTCGATTTGGAAATTCCATATCATGAATATTCATAAAATCGATTGAATGAAATCCGTTTCGATAATCAAATTCGGGAAATGTTTATCTCAATCGCCCTTGAATGCAATTTCGAAATGTTTTCCTAAATCGTATTCAGTATCAATAAATTAGTCACCTTTAGGAAAGTGCCGAAACGTATTCGTGAATATGTACTATCGGCTTCTCGTTCGGCTACATATAAACTGAAATCTTCAAAATGAAACTGCAAAATATCTTGAATGATGTGTGGTTACATTTCCATGTATCTGTCAGTAATTGAGTGCATTCATCCATCCAAAATACTCAGTAGTCGGAATCCTTGACCTTTTCTATCTCTTCATTAATCGTGGACCTGGCCTATTGCAAACTTTTTTGGCGACATCACATTTGATCCAAGTAATCTTGCAGTTTTTTCGCAAACAACATGAGATAATTTTTATTTTAACAATGTATAAATAGCTCGTAGACTGTAAATCAGTGATACGTACTAAGTAGTTTTAGTTTTGTGTGATAACTGTAAATCATTATTATAAATAACATTGTCATTGTGGTCTATGAAAGTGTTTTTTCCACGAACCAGTGGATATCATTGACCGGGGAATAGATTATGAGGTGTCACCTTTGTTCTTATCGAAATGAATGAATCCAAGAAAATCTCATACCCTGCTCATATCTCAATAATTGAGCCAAAATCAGGGTTTGTAATTTTTTCCACTGCTCTACTCATTGAGTATATAGAATTGATTTTCTAGAGCAAATGATGTGATGATGTGATTTTTTATTATTATTTTCTTAACAACTTGTGACAGGTATTGTCGAAATCGAGGTTATATCTGATGATGATGTTAACATCTGATGGTTACCTTCAAGCATCTTTGAAGTTTTTGGACCATCATGTAGTGAAAATCGTTTTTCTACAAACTTTGTTAACACAAAAATATTTCTTATTTCTCGGCATATCTTTCAACCTACGCAAACCCCCTCATTTGCATTGATTGAGAAGTTATTATAGAGGACAGTTTTCTTTAACGATGATGCCGAATGAGCTACCTACTAAATGCTACCGACTGTTTCATCGAGCTATCATCTTTTGTCGCTAGGTGTCGCCAATAGTATTATTTCCAAAAATTGGGAGAATGATAATTTATTTGAATACTGTCTGTAGTCGAAGTTAATCGAGTAGGTGGTGTATCAATTTTTTTAGATTTTTCGGCTGAGATCCGAAAAATCTACGAAAATAAATGATTCATTTATTTCAGTTCGGCTCGAAGCATATATGCTCAAGCTGGATCCAACAATGCCAGTTCTCTTTAAATATTATTCCATCGACTATATATAGGGCGTCCAACTTCAAATGCTTTCCTCTGCATCATAAATAGTCACGTGATTCCACACAATTATTCAGTGTGTGCTTCATATTTGAAAATGCTCTGCATTTGTCCTTGGATATCTTCAACAAATGACACCACACCTTCACATGTATCTCTATTATACAAGCATCTATCAAACAAGAATCTCACAAAAATGGTCCTTCCTTTATTCCGTCGATACAAAGCTCAACATCAAGGTATATCTCATAATACTGGGAGTGTCTTTAGCTTTGACACAACACTATGTCAAAATCGAAGATACCGAAATAATTTCGAGCTTGTATTGCTTGCAGCAGAAGCTATTTTTTTCCGCATCGTGACTGGCAATAAATATTCGACGAGATTTTTCGATTCTTGCTGTTACGTATCGGAACATCGTAATTTTAATAATTTTAGAAAGATATAGCGTTGTTTATATTGCTTTTGTGAATGTTTTGTCTAGCCTACTTTCTTGATACATCGTGCGTATTTGATATCATACAAAATGTTCCATTTGAAAAAGGACTTCAAGGGATTTTCAAAACTTCCAATCGACAAGATATTATTGACCACACTGTATAACTCCTCATGATTTCATAATCTCGCTTCTGAATCAATAAATTGCGGTTGACGATTACTATTATATATTCAATCAATTGATGATCCATTTATTCATTGATAAATGACTAGTTTCGGACATAACACGTAGATTAACAGAATAATGAAATCCAGGGTGTGCTGTTCAAATTATGGAAGTTATTGTCCACTTCATGTTAGAACCAAAGTGATACGCCACTGGCAATATTTCAATTAAATTGTTCTTGTTGACCCAAATTTCCAAAATTTAATTCAATAGGAACATCGAAATGAACGGGTTACATAATAAACCTTGTATATAACACATAATAGGTTCGATGGTGTAGGAGAGTTAGGAAATATTGAAAAAAATAGTGAGTCAGATCAACGAATCCTTTTGTTGCAGTAGGCTGTAACAGTATATAAGAAAGAAATAGGAAGGATATGAATTACCTTTTTGGTAATCTCATAGCACTACCACCCTCTTCACACTCTACATGATCATCGTTATGTAAATCATCTGAATCCTTTCTCCTACCAGCTTTATTTCTCCCACAGAGCACCCCCTGCAAACACCCTGTGATAGTCCTGCAAGATGTCGCTTGGACGGACCTGCATGCCCTCGTCGAGTTCATCTACCACGGCGAAGTCAACGTACACCAGAGGTCGCTGTCTTCGTTCCTCAAGACGGCCGAGGTGCTGCGAGTCAGCGGTCTCACACAGCAGCATGGGGATAGTCGAGATCAGGTTAGTTATAGCACAGTTCAGGAAATGAATATCAGTTGGGTGACTCCCCGTCGGGCGTTTGGGAGTTCATGTGACGAAATTACCCCCATAAAGTTAGCAGAACCACTTGCGAAAAAATCGATAAAACCTATTGCAATAATTGTCGAATAATTGTCGAGAATTTGTCGTGAAAGAAAAAAAATTGTCGCGCTCTTAGTTTTTTTTATATGGGGTGGCTCTGCTAACTTAATATTAAGTTAGCAGTGCCACTCACGAATAAACGTCAAAAATCATCACAATTGTTATGAATAATTGTCGAGTAATTGTCGAAGTCCATCCGACGTAAAAAAACCGCAAAAAATCCATTCCTTAAAGCATATATATACCTTTTTATGGAATTTCCTGGTTTCTAGGGAAATTTCGCATTTATGGCAACAGCGTATTTGTGTTATGACTTTTTACGTTTTTTCCGTGTTATTAATGACGAATATAAAGTTGTTTAGGAAACTCCCTATGTTCCAGAAGCTACGTTTTAATGCTGAATAATAAAAAAAAAACAAATTTCACAATAGTTCACCTACGTAACTTTGTTGATTTGTTACTTTTTCAATAAGAAATTCTCTGAACAATTGTTCAATGACCAAATAGTATTTGTCGTGGGGTGTTTGAATTTGCTGAAGCAGAAAAACTGCGTGTGATTGGTAAAATTCCATTATTTTATTCTCTTAGCAGTATCTCCTCACTGTATGATGATTTATTATCATTTTTTGGTGCAGAAATTCATCAACATATTGTCCAATGACCAAAACAAATTTGTCGTGGAACCTCCAGGTCTCCAGGAGCGAATGATAGAAATATTCCGATTTCTCAGTAATATACCCTCTTAACTTGGTTAATTATAGATTTTTTCATTCACGAATGAACTGAACAATTGTCGAACGACCGAAATGTAATTGTCGTGAACGCAGAAAAAATGTCGCGTTCTTAGTTTTTTTTATATGGGGTGGCTCTGCTAACTTAATATTAAGTTAGCAGTGCCACTCACCAATGAACGTCAAAAATCATCACAATTGTTATGAATAATTGTCGAGTAATTGTCGAAGTCCATCCGACGTAAAAAAACCGCAAAAAGTCCATTCCTTATAGCATATATATACCTTTTTATGGAATTTCCTGGTTTCTAGGGAAATTTCGCATTTATGGCAACAGCGTATTTGTGTTATGACTTTTTACGTTTTTTCCGTGTCATTAATGACGAATATGAAGTTGTTTAGGAAACTTCCTATGTTCCAGAAGCTACGTTTTAATGCTGAATAATAAAAAAAAAACAAATTTCACAATAGTTCACCTACGTAACTTTGTTGATTTGTTACTTTTTCAATAAGAAATTCTCTGAACAATTGTTCAATGACCAAATAGTATTTGTCGTGGGGTGTTTGAATTTGCTGAAGCAGAAAAACTGCGTGTGATTGGTAAAATTCCATTATTTTATTCTCTCAGCAGTATCTACGCACTGTATGATTCATTATCATTTTTTGGTGCAGAAATTCATCAACTTATTGTCCAATGACCAAAACAAATTTGTCGTGGAACCTCCAGGTCTTTAGGAGCGAATGATAGAAATATTCCGATTTCTCAGTAATATACCCACTTAGCTTGGTTAATTATAGATTTTTTCATTCACAAATGAACTGAACAATTGTCGAACGACCGAAATGTAATTGTCGTGAACGCAGAAAAAATGTCGCGTTCTTAGTTTTTTTTATATGGGGTGGCTCTGCTAACTTAATATTAAGTTAGCAGTGCCACTCACGAATAAACGTCAAAAATCATCACAATTGTTATGAATAATTGTCGAGTAATTGTCGAAGTCCATCCGACATAAAAAAACCGCAGAAAATCCATTCCTTAAAGCATATATATACCTTTTTATGGAATTTCCTGGTTTCTAGGGAAATTTCGCATTTATGGCAACAGCGTATTTGTGTTATGACTTTTTACGTTTTTTCCGTGTCATTAATGACGAATATAAAGTTGTTTAGGAAACTCCCTATGTTCCAGAAGCTACGTTTTAATGCTGAATAATAAAAAAAAAAAACAAATTTCACAATAGTTCACCTACGTAACTTTGTTGATTTGTTACTTTTTCAATAAGAAATTCTCTGAACAATTGTTCAATGACCAAATAGTATTTGTCGTGGGGTGTTTGAATTTGCTGAAGCAGAAAAACTGCGTGTGATTGGTAAAATTCCATTATTTTATTCTCTTAGCAGTATCTACTCACTGTATGATGATTTATTATCATTTTTTGGTGCAGAAATTCATCAACATATTGTCCAATGACCAAAACAAATTTGTCGTGGAACCTCCAGGTCTCCAGGAGCGAATGATAGAAATATTCCGATTTCTCAGTAATATACCCAATTAACTTGGTTAATTATTGATTTTTTCATTCACAAATGAACTGAACAATTGTCGAACGACCGAAATGTAATTGTCGTGAACGCAGAAAAAATGTCGCGTTCTTAGTTTTTTTTTATATGGGGTGGCTCTGCTAACTTAATATTAAGTTAGCAGTGCCACTCACCAATGAACGTCAAAAATCATCACAATTGTTATGAATAATTGTCGAGTAATTGTCGAAGTCCATCCGACGTAAAAAAACCGCAAAAAGTCCATTCCTTATAGCATATATATACCTTTTTATGGAATTTCCTGGTTTCTAGGGAAATTTCGCATTTATGGCAACAGCGTATTTGTGTTATGACTTTTTACGTTTTTTCCGTGTCATTAATGACGAATATAAAGTTGTTTAGGAAACTTCCTATGTTCCAGAAGCTACGTTTTAATGCTGAATAATAAAAAAAAAACAAATTTCACAATAGTTCACCTACGTAACTTTGTTGATTTGTTACTTTATCAATGAGAAATTCTCTGAACAATTGTTTAATGACCAAAAAGTATTTGTCGTGGGGTGTTTGAATTTGCTGAAGCAGAAAAACTGCGTGTGATTGGTAAAATTCCATTATTTCATTCTCTTAGCAGTATCTACTCACTGTATGATGATTTATTATCATTTTTTGGTGCAGAAATTCATCAACTTATTGTCCAATGACCAAAACAAATTTGTCGTGGAACCTCCAGGTCTTCAGGAGCGAATTTCCCTAGAAACCAGGAAATTCCATAAAAAGGTATATATATGCTATAAGGAATGGTTTTCTTGCGGTTTTTCACGTCAGATGGACTTCGACAATTACTCGACAATTATTCATAACAATTGTGATGATTTTTGACGTTTATTCGTGAGTGGCACTGCTAACTTAATATTAAGTTAGCAGGCCACCCCATATAAAAAAAACTAAGAACGCGACATTTTTTCTGCGTTCACGACAATTACATTTCGGTCGTTCGACAATTGTTCAGTTCATTTGTGAATGAAAAAATCAATAATTAACCAAGTTAAGTGGGTATATTACTGAGAAATCGGAATATTTCTATCATTCGCTCCTGAAGACCTGGAGGTTCCACGACAAATTTGTTTTGGTCATTGGACAATAAGTTGATGAATTTCTGCACCAAAAAATGATAATAAATCATCATACAGTGAGTAGATACTGCTAAGAGAATAAAATAATGGAATTTCACCAATCACACGCAGTTTTTCTGCTTCAGCAAATTCAAACACCCCACGACAAATACTTTTTGGTCATTGAACAATTGTTCAGAGAATTTCTTATTGAAAAAGTAACAAATCAACAAAGTTACGTAGGTGAACTATTGTGAAATTTGTTTTTTTTATTATTCAGCATTAAAACTTAGCTTCTGGAACATAGGAAGTTTCCTGAACAACTTTATATTCGTCATTAATGACACGGAAAAAACGTAAAAAGTCACAACACAAATACGCTGTTGCCATAAATGCGAAATTTCCCTAGAAACCAGGAAATTCCATAAAAAGGTATATATATGCTATAAGGAATAGATTTTTTGCGGTTTTTTTACGTCAGATGGACTTCGACAATTACTCGACAATTATTCATAACAATTGTGATGATTTTTGACGTTTATTCGTAAGTGGCACTGCTAACTTAATATTAAGTTAGCAGAGCCACCCCATTAAAAAAAAATCTAAGAACGCGACATTTTTCCTGCGTTCACGACAATTACATTTCGGTCGTTCGACAATTGTTCAGTTCATTTGTGAATGAAAAAAATCAATAATTAACCAAGTTAAGTGGGTATATTACTGAGAAATCGGAATATTTCTATCATTCGCTCCTGAAGACCTGGAGGTTCCACGACAAATTTGTTTTGGTCATTGGACAATAAGTTGATGAATTTCTGCACCAAAAAATGATAATAAATCATCATACAGTGAGTAGATACTGCTAAGAGAATGAAATAATGGAATTTTACCAATCACACGCAGTTTTTCTACTTCAGCAAATTCAAACACCCCACGACAAATACTTTTTGGTCATTAAACAATTGTTCAGAGAATTTCTCATTGATAAAGTAACAAATCAACAAAGTTACGTAGGTGAACTATTGTGAAATTTGTTTTTTTTTTATTATTCAGCATTAAAACGTAGCTTCTGGAACATAGGAAGTTTCCTAAACAACTTCATATTCGTCATTAATGACACGGAAAAAACGTAAAAAGTCATAACACAAATACGCTGTTGCCATAAATGCGAAATTTCCCTAGAAACCAGGAAATTCCATAAAAAGGTATATATATGCTATAAGGAATGGACTTTTTGCGGTTTTTTTACGTCGGATGGACTTCGACAATTACTCGACAATTATTCATAACAATTGTGATGATTTTTGACGTTCATTGGTGAGTGGCACTGCTAACTTAATATTAAGTTAGCAGAGCCACCCCATATAAAAAAAACTAAGAACGCGACATTTTTTCTGCGTTCACGACAATTACATTTCGGTCGTTCGACAATTGTTCAGTTCATTCGTGAATGAAAAAATCTATAATTAACCAAGTTAAGAGGGTATATTACTGAGAAATCGGAATATTTCTATCATTCGCTCCTGGAGACCTGGAGGTTCCACGACAAATTTGTTTTGGTCATTGGACAATATGTTGATGAATTTCTGCACCAAAAAATGATAATAAATCATCATACAGTGAGGAGATACTGCTAAGAGAATAAAATAATGGAATTTTACCAATCACACGCAGTTTTTCTGCTTCAGCAAATTCAAACACCCCACGACAAATACTATTTGGTCATTGAACAATTGTTCAGAGAATTTCTTATTGAAAAAGTAACAAATCAACAAAGTTACGTAGGTGAACTATTGTGAAATTTGTTTTTTTTTTTATTATTCAGCATTAAAACGTAGCTTCTGGAACATAGGAAGTTTCCTAAACAACTTTATATTCGTCATTAATAACACGGAAAAAACGTAAAAAGTCATAACACAAATACGCTGTTGCCATAAATGCGAAATTTCCCTAGAAACCAGGAAATTCCATAAAAGGTATATATATGCTTTAAGGAATGGATTTTCTGCGGTTTTTTTACGTCGGATGGACTTCGACAATTACTCGACAATTATTCATAACAATTGTGATGATTTTTGACGTTTATTCGTGAGTGGCACTGCTAACTTAATATTAAGTTAGCAGAGCCACCCCATATAAAAAAAACTAAGAGCGCGACAATTTTTTTTCTTTCACGACAAATTCTCGACAATTATTCGACAATTATTGCAATAGGTTTTATCGATTTTTTCGCAAGTGGTTCTGCTAACTTTATGGGGGTGACGAAATTGCTGTAGATACGGGATAATACGGGGCAAATAATATATTACAACTCGAGCGTATCCCCTAGTATGTGTCTGTATTGAGCGGTACCCGTGCAGTCTGAGGAGTGCGGAATAAGAAGCTGGTCATGTAGGCCGGGTATTCTCTATGCTTTGGTTATGGTACTGAAACTTTTTCATAAATAGCTCTCCGAAGGAAGCATCCGATATTTTTCCAATGGCACCCTCCATTTAATTTTACCAAAGTTGAATATCCATTACATTCTACATCCAAGCTTTTCATTACAGCGCGAAGATTGCATTCAAAGAACGCATTATTCCCATTAGAGAGCTGTAATATTGATTTATTATGCGCCGAAATTCATTAGATACCTACCTTTGTTTTTGGAAGCCGCTGTGGAAATTACAGCTTGTTGTCAGTACCGGCCAGAAAAATATTGCAATTTTTAATAACTCTGTTTTTGCCGTCCAAAATCAAAAATTCATTTATATGTCGAAAACAGTGACAGATTGGTGTACGATATGCTATGGCACATTCGAATACCTCATAATATATGGAGTGTTCCATTTTCAATTTCAAAGTTACTTTTAAGAACACTAAATCTGGCAAGTGAAAGCTAGATTCCAGCATCCCATAACCGTATCCGAAATTTCAAAAATATATCTCTCTCCTTTCTCTAGATAATTCAAGTACGCTATCGCCAATCTCAGTTGAGGCACTTGTTTTTATTCAAATTCTGGTGGACCTTCAGCTCAAAAGGGATCTTGGATCCAAGCAAATTTTTCAATATCGTCCTCCTCAAAGTATTTTAGAAACTAATCAGTGGTCTTCGGAATGAAAGGGACAACATTCTTGTGAACCAACGAAGTCATCAATTTTTCTTGTACAGAATAGCAGCGTTTTCCTGAAACTCGTTAAAGTCTCTAAAGTTTCAAGATACAGCCAAAGATACAACATCAGATGCAACACAGAGTTTGAATGCCAACAAAATGCCGGTGAGAAATGCGAAAAAATCCGACTATTTTAGGAGATATACAGGGAAATGCGGAAAACTGCGTTTTCAATTTCATTTTTCATTGACTTTATTCGGAGACAGGAAAAAAAATCAACATTTTCATTAGCACTTTTTATGACCAACAGAATGACACTAACAAATTGACAATCTGACGTTTCAGATCTGGGTTGCCATCATCAAGTCGATTTTTTCAAACACTGACCTGGATTTTTGATTGCGTTTGTGGAAAACTCTCAATCTCCCAACGTGTCAAAGTTATCTGAAGAATTATTATCATCTTCATAGAACCCGAATTTATATCTAGGAATCGATTTTTAGAATACGGTCTGTTCAAAGTATGAATATTTCCATTTCGGTTTTGACGGATAAATATCCAGAAAAATCACTTGTTCATTCCGCGGGAACAACACACATTGTCAGAATTGACAGGATGAAAATGACATCTCGATACGACGTGATTTCAGAAGAAAGTGAGCTGGGCTTTTTTCGAGATCAAGATCAACTTACTTTTTTGTATCAAAAAATACCTATCTCTTCATTCTGTCTTCATTCGAACTTTGTTGTACCTCTTACGGTTTCTAAGATCTCCATGCATATAGACGAATTTGTGTAGCTACATACGAGGCTACAAATCGTAAATGTTCATTATGATTTGCCAATGGGAGGTTAATATTTTTTTGTTTGAATCCTCATCCATATAATATGGATAGTTAAATTCACATAGCTATCAGTTGACGTTCCCAACGAGAATGTGACCCAACAAGATGAATATTCCGAATCGAGCCGCAGACAAGTTTCTTATCCAATGACTTCCACAAAGATTTCATCAAAATAATAACCAAATCCTTCATCTCAATCATAAATCACTATAGACTATCAATGCTGCTGTTCCACAAGGATCTGACTTCTTCAGAAGTTTGGAACTTTTGAACTTTCTTTTCGCTTTACATTGACAAATCTTCGAACGTGACCTCCTGCCAGTCCATAGCTTTGCGGATGATACTACACTTCATACCGCCTTCTCCTCTAAAGCCCCAATATCAGCCAATGAGGCCAAATGTACAAGACGGAGACGGAGACAATGTGCTTTGAACGATGATCTGGCAAGGATTCTGAAATTGAGTTTTGAGAATCTAGTAGAGTTCAATGCAACAAGAACTCAATAATTATTTCCATGGTCAGTTCTCAACGGAAAACCTTTATTATGCCACTACGAGCGATTTCAGGTAGACGAACTAGACGAGTCCAGGTTGGTTATCACTACATTTTGAGGCTCGACACCTGCCAAACTGTTTGAGAAACTTGGAGACATTATATTTTGTTATTTTTTCGACGCTCTGTATCTGACGGTATCAATTTTTGAAATGACATCTTTGCTGTTGTCAGTTTTCTGAATATATTTCGAGTTTGAAATAGTTATTTGAAGCCTCTTTTCGAACCGTTTGTGATTACCTCTCTCCATATCAGACGTCTTCGTTCACTGGTTAGGTGTTCTTTGGAGACGAAACACAGACTTTGCCTAGTGAGGTCTTTCTGATGCTTACGGCCTCCAAACTTTCAAGAAAAAATCTAATACTTTCCTTCTGTCCCAACATTCCACTTCTGGCTAACACAAATGAAATTTGTACCGACAGTATTTCATATACACTGAACAAGTGCCCAACAACTCATTTCTGGGATGTATACGAATGTTTTTATCTAGTGTATAATTTTATATAAGTGTAATTCATTTCAAATTAGTCAATTGAAATCAGAAAAGTGTCAAATGTTTTTCAAAATTATCAATTCTATTTCGAAGTCCGTCAATTGTTGTCCAAATTATTTCATGATCATTGAATTTCAGAATTATAAATCAGTTTCAGAATACGTCAAATTCACAATATTATTCTCAAAAAATTTCATCTGAATTTCAAAACTCATTATTATCATTTTCATTTCGAAAACGATCTACATTGATCTCACTATTACTATAATCTGTATAAGTAATAACCAAAGGGTGAATAAAATTTTCATGATTTTCATATTATAGTACCTTACAAACCTTCGCTTAATTCTTTTCAATGAAAAATATGCTTTATGAAAAACATTTAACATATTCAACGACTGCGTTCAGGACATCATTGTCTCGTTCTGCAGTATAACTATATAAATCATTCAATGCTTTCAAGACATCTTGTGTACGCCTCGTGTACTTTTCAATACTTTAGTGATGTGTAGTCTCATTGGATGTTATAATAAAAAATGATGATATAATGATACAAGGATAATAATAATAATGCTTTCATCATCAACAAGTATTGACAGTGAACAGTTCTGAAAAAAAAACAAAAAATATACCCTGATCAATAAAAGAGTGTTGAAAAAAAGGCAGAGTTTTCGACTAACTCCAAAAATCAGAGGGCAGCGCTCTCCTACCATTGATAACTATACTTTCCCAAAAAGAAATGAACAAACAACAGATTTGAATATACAGGGTGGTCCAATGAAAACGAAACAAGGTATGCATTTCACTGAGAGATCAAGGAACTGACATAATGTTGGATAGGACAGGATACAAAAAAAGTATATAAGGCACTTCTTAGATGAACATCGTTCTAACTGTAAAATGAGAAATAGTGATAGAAGGAAAAAAAGCGTTACTTTCCATCACCAGCCGATTATTTTCATAAACGTGTTTTCTTGAGAACGACTGCATTGAATTCCGGAAACAAGGAAGCTTTGGTAAGAAATTGGTATCACTTGACCCCTTATCCCAAGGGTTGGAGCTCACACCTCCGAGTTGATAGAAGTGAAAAAGTTGAATACATGCGCAAAATATTTCCCGCTCGAAATGAAAATCGTCTGGTCCAAGCGTTTTTTTTTTGAGAACGGTAACTATGTCAAATCGGCCTTGTTTCGTTTCCATTGGGCCATCCAGTATGTCTGACAATTTGATGAAACCAAAATTCATGTACTCATGCTAGTTTGAATTGTCACTCCTCGATAGGTAAATGAATGTGCTGAATATAATGATCATAATACGCAGTGCAGAAAAAGACACAAACATAGGTATCACCAATGGCTGATGATACTGATATCGTAAGTGGCAAAGAGTATTGTATCGAATGGGTATTGTATATTTAGTACATATAAAATATTTCATATGAGGACAGAAATTATCGATGTATATCTGAAAGCCATTATCATTCATAAGGTTTTCGATGTCGAAATGTATTCGTTGTTAGGTTTTTTTTACGTATAGCTTGATTACATCTATACCAGTATGTACCCGTAGAGTTATTTAGTTTCGTTCGTGATCAAATCATTAAGCCAAGATTCCGACATCTTTATCACATCGAATTCGTTCTGGACCCCATTTCTGAAGTAAAAAAAATGTTATGAAATGGATCTGGTATTCACATGAAGAACTGAGAACTAAAAAAAAAATGAATTCTGGCGAATCGGCATTTTCTTGCTCATTTGTACCCACTTCTAGTCTATCGGTACCCTTTTATTCTACAATTGATTTTTCTGGATTAGAAGTACACTATTTAGTGAATTGAATGCTTGATTCCCGGATATCATCGTAATTGCTTAGTCTGTTCTGTATTGGCTGATATTGATTTTGTATACGAACCTTCAAAAGTTTCAGAGACACCTACCATGTGGCTGAAGTTAGCTTCAGATTTGCAGAAATGCAGGATGTTTCTGGATATGTAACAAGTCAATTATGCAAAAGACTACGAATGGTGATAGCGGAAATATTTGGCATTTTAAGGAATATTTGAGGACTTCTTTATGTTCAAGATAACCTCCTCAGTCAATCATGCCAATGAAGGAATTCAGACGGTCCAACCTTCCTTGAGGGATGACGAAAATCTGAAATTGTCTGGCACTTCTGAATGTTTCTAGATGATCATAATGACCTATTGAGTCATGCGTATAAAGAGATTCAGACGCCTCAACGTTCCTAATGGGGTGACAACCCTTCAAGTGTGGAGATGTATGTATCGATAACACAAGATTCTGAAGTTGTCGGGCACTTTTGAATGTTTCTAGATGATCATAATGACCTCCTGAGTCATGCGTATAAAGAGATTCAGATGCATCGACGTTCCTAAAAGAGTGACAACCCTTCAAGTGTGAAGATGTATCTATCGATTACAGGAAATTCTGACGTTGTCGGGCACTTTTGAATGTTTCTAGATGTTCATAATGACCTCCTGAGTCATGCGTATAAAGAGATTCAGATGCCTCAACGTTCCTAAAAGGGTGACAACTCTTCAAATGTGGAGATGTATGTATCGATTACGGAAAAATCTGACTTTTCATTGTACCTCTGGTAATCTGTTAATTGGCGTCCACGCAGATTTAAATATGAAGCTCTTCAGCCACATACACCAACCTACCACCGACAGATTGTTACTGAAAAATAATGGATAAAACTGTTGCTTCCGCTCGCAGCACTAGCTATTTTATATAAAATTCAAGAAAGTGTCGAATTCGAATAGTACTAAGTATGCTAAGGATATGCTAAGATATTTCCATGGTCGGTGCTCTCACGCGTCTTTCATATACCACCACGAACGATTCCAGGTAGACAAACTAGATGAGCTCAGGCTGATCACCTCTATATTGTCAGGCTCAAGACCTTCCGAACTTCGCTCTATCAAACTTGTGGAATTATTCGCTTAGTGAAGTCTCACCTGATGCCTTTGACCAACAAACTTTCAATAAAAAATTCTTCCTCCTCTCCTAACATCCCACGGCTGGCTGACATGATGGTCCTCGAACATATAGGTTCACCTTTCGTGTTCTACTAACTAAAATAACTCAATTCGGAATTATTAAACGAAAGTGCTGCCATTTCTACATGGAAACTGATGTATTTTCTACATGAAAAGATGGCACGACTCTATGTGCCATTCAAACTCTTCACCAAAAAGGCGTCACGGCACGATGCTTTTTCGAAATTATTGTTCCTGCTATAATGTTACAATATTTTATTATTTTGTAGGAGGTAATAGAAATGTGTCATTTTGGGACGAACACATTTATTACCCACGTTTGCTTTTGTTTCGGCATGAAACCACGTCATTCTGTATACGATATTTTCGTATTTCAGAATCAAAGAACTCACGACTTTTTGTCAACAAATAAAAACGGAAATCCATTTCGGACGCGGCAGCGAATTGCTGGTCGACAAGTACGAGTTAAGAGAGATATAGTGGCAATACTTCAGGGTCTACGATTTTGAAAAGCATACGTTTATACGGATATTATCCTGACTTTGCTTTTCGAGATATCGCCAATTGGTGGAATTTGTCGCTTTGTATAAGTGGACAAGTGCGATATCTCGGTCCTGGAATTTGGATCGCTATCCTCGATTCTTTTGTCTTCAAGAAAACATCTCCTTCAGTGTTAGGGTTTCGGCATTGGGAGGTAAGCTTTCAATTAGACCATCATTCGATACTGTTTGAAGATTTTTTTTTTATCGAATCGTCATATTTATAGGTGGTCTCTATTAAACCGCGTATTGTCTTTTTAGATGTTTTTGGAGTAGGCTGGTGAGAATAGATCGATTCGTCGCTGAGATTTCAAGACGTTGAAATTGGATAAGTACCTCATAGAGGATCATAATTCTTTCATTGATGGTTGAGAAGTTACAAAAGCAATGAGTGGTTGACAGTTAGTTCCTCTCACGTATCAAATCTTTGATGCAAGAGCGATGGACTTGAATTTTAGATTCAGTATTAAGTGCGCTGGTTTTTCTTGAGTAGATCATAGGTACAACGTTCCATACGAACGTGTTTCATTAGATTAAGTTAGTCAATAATAAGGATCGATAATTACGCATAGGCATTTCTTTTATGTTTGGGTTGTTGAACGGCGTCATGGGTGGCCGTTCAGTGACTTATATCTCTGTTGATGTAATTTTCTTCGGATCCCAAAGAATTTTATAAGGACATGGTTGAATAATTATGTATTCGAGATATTATTATTATTTTTTTTCTGTATTGAAAGCTGTCATAATATACGGATACAGTGGTTAACGAGTCTAGAGTTCTTTTCTAACCTTTGAGAGGGTTTAGTGATTTCAACTCAAAGGATATCACTTTCAACCGGGCTTTTTGAAATCACTTGGCGTCTATAATTATTACGTTTTGATAATACTTGGTTCTTTGAACAAATTGTATCTTACCCACGAACCCAAACGTGACGAGCAAGCACACTACTTGCCGAACACAAACCAAACATTGCATAACTATTCAGTTCAACCTGGAAACTAAAATACCTACGGGGCGAGCGTTATAATAAAAATCATTTTTCCAGATGGAAAAAGATATCGGATATCATATTATCAAGAGTATAGAATTTGAGTTCATCAAGTGAAAAATGTTGACGCTTATCACATTAAACATAGTGCGGATTGAGCTATCATGAATTACTTTGTGCCTTTTGAGTTTTTTTTTAACCAACTTGGTGTCATGCCGCCATTATTTTTTCGGAATTGTTCATACTAGAAATGTAGTACAACGTATCATCCATTTCAACAGTTTCGAATATGAATTCCTTATTAATAAATGGTTGAAAAATAATGAATTTTCAGATTTTTCTAGGAAAGTGGCACTACCATCTTGATTTTCGTTCATGTGGCCTTCCTTTGTTTTTATCAATAAATGTAAATTAATATGTAATTAGGTATATCTCATCCATATCAATTATTTAGTTTTGTTTTCGATTTCATTTAATGAAACATTGGTATAATTGATTGCAAATTCGTCGAAGAAAAATATCACGAAGAATAAAGGGAAGGGGCCCAGAAATCATTAAGCTCATAGGAGCCTAGAAATTGAAGATCAGCCACTGCTGCCATGAAGTTTACTGTAATTTTGGTTCACTGTGAATTGTTCTGAACAAGCTGTAGGTATCCAATCGGTAGATTGTCGATCATTCAGGTACATAAATAACTATTTTTTTTAAAATTTCCTAATAATGTAACTGGTACTCGATAAACTAGAGATGTTCAACTGGACTCCACCGGAGATAGTAGAAATTTCAATAATTCACACATATCATTTTGAACAACTATGACGACTTTTTTGATATACGTATAGCTTTCTGGAACTGAATCCACGATCAACAATATTATTTGAAATTCAGCAAATAATTTCAGAATTGAAATGATGATTCCTGAAATCCAAATGGAGGACAATTGGAAAATCTGTGGACCTAGTAGTGGAAAAAAATTCATTTTACTTTACGTCTGTTTTTTTGCAGCTGGCGCAAGTCCAAAGCATGATCCGGTCGCAGCAGCAGTCGACACCCCTCCCGAACCACCACCCGACGTTCGCTGACAAACAGCTCGGCGAGGACGGCGGACTGTTTCCTTCCCCGCCGTCGCCGCCGCACGGCGCCACCGTCAACCAGCTGCTGCGGCGCGCCGCCATGCAATACCGGCGCGAGCGGCGGATCTCCTCGGACCCCGACAACGAGCACAAGCGCGTCAGGGCCGAGTACGTCATCGGCAACAACAACAACAACAATAATAACAACGAGCTGCATCTGTCGTCGCACGTGCCGCCTCCGCAGACTCAGCCCGCTGATTTCTCACCCAGCGGCATGAAGAACAACGTGCTCAATTTGAATCTGAATTCGGTGATAAAGAACGACATCGAAGGTGAGTGATGGTTTATGGTGAACTGATAATGATAATAATAATAATAATAATCATCGAATGTATTCACCAATTTGATACAACAAAAAGAACATTATACAAGTTCATAAAGGGAAAATGAATAAATGAATGTTATGGTCGGTGAATAGGCGAAGTATCAATTAGCTCCGTTAATATACGATTTCCAGGTGTTTTCGTTTTGGGTTTTTTAGATATTGGTATGCCTGCATGTTATGAATATTAGATAATCGACAGTTCAAACATGACTGTGGCCGATACCACCTTTCTTATTTCAAGTACAACGCCCTGTATATTAGTAGTTTTTTGGATTCTTCAGAAAATTCTGGACATAATTCATGTACAATGTCCCATACTTACTTCAACTGTTTCGGAAATATCAAGTGTTTTCAGATGTATTACAAAAATTAACATCAAAAAAGGGAAATTATTTTATTATACAAATTCACTACATTACATTGGATAATTATTTCCCATTCAGCTCTTAATATTGGGAAAATAAGCAAAAACCATCAATGCGTTCCTTTTTACTAATTTGAAGTGGAAAAAAAAATTGTTTTTTTTACATTATTTGTGAAATAGAATGATTTTCTTTTCTTAATGTTGATTTTTGTAATACATCTGAAGACACCTAATATTTCCGAAACAGTTGAAAATAGGAATGGGACATAATACATGAATTATGTCTAGAATCTTCTGGAGAATCCGAAAAACTAATGATATACAATATACAATATTGAAAAAAATGCGCATCTGAAAATACAAATCCACGTGCTCAAGCGTTTTTCCCAACACGGTCTCATTTATTCGTTATCGAATTTATTCCATTTGACTGTTCCACACTGTACATTATTCGAATCAGAAAGAGGAAGAATGATCTGAAAATGTTACTAATTTACGCCGCAAAAATCATTCAATGGAATATTGAAATATACGCAACAAAAATTATAGCAATGACCATCAAAAGATAATAAGAAATTTTTTCAATTGAAGTACAATATTGAAAAAATAGGAATACAACTCGTAACATAGGCAGGTACTTATATAGTTATTGTTTTTATAGTTGAGGCCTCAAGTGGGACTAACAACGAAGTTCAGAAACTATGAGGTAGCTGGAAATAATTACAAAATAGGCATCTGTTGAATCTGCTAATATTGTTTATTAAAAGTACAACTGCTGCAGATTTCGAAAGAGATGTCAGAAATGGAGGAAGTATCTCCTGTATTCCTCGAAATTCCAGGAACATTATGTAGAGAATTTAGGCGCTGTCTCTCTAAATTTACTAATCTTTTTGCTACATTGTTAACCGTCAGAAACGAATCATTTCTCCCAGTCTAATTATTTCGCCGAAATTCCCCTGAATAATTATCGAATTATGTTATGACAATATTCATTCAATATCAACGAAATACAAACGTATAATTCAGGCGAAAAAGAGAAAATTCTATGAAACATTCGTAACAGAAGACAATTCAAGCACTCATCCGTTCGGAAATTTGCTGCTACGCAGCTCATTTACAAATTCCAGTGCTAGAATATGTTGCCTTCTGTAACTCACGTTTTGATATACTATTCCTATACTGCTACGGCAACCGCAACCGCAGCTGCTGCATGCGATTCAATCCATGAATCCATCTCAATCCAGTTTTGTTATTGTTGCAGGCAACGGCATCAGCAGCACTGGCACCGACCGCGAGCACTCGCCGTGCTCCCCCTCCCCCACGACCATCCACTCGCGCTGTCTCGACGCCAACGACAACCACAACGTCAAGCACGAGCCGATGGAGCTGCTGTGCGGCGCCGCCGACAACGGCCAAGAGGACAACAGCAACGAATCGGCGGAGACGGCAAACGGGCCGCGCGGCCTACCGCAAGGCCCTCTGTCGGGCAGCTCGGGCGGCGGCGAGCACGACGACCACGACAGTGCCATCGGCCCTTACCTGACGCCCACCGAGAGCAAGTTGTTCGCGACGGCAGCGGGCAGCTTCAACTTCAGCATGGCGGCGCTCGCGGCGGATCCCACGGGGCTCGGAGGTCAGTCAGGGATAGTGTGGTTGGCGGGTTGCTAGGTCCAAGTGAATTTCTCTAGATCTGAGTATATCATACAGTTCCGTTAAAATACCCGATTCTCGAGTTGAAAGCAACAGATGTTAGAATAAATCGAGCTGGATATATTGAAAAAAAGAACGAATACGTGGGAGCGATGAATTATGAAACAACTGATATCTCACGACCAGATTTCACCATACACAAGGGGATCCAAGAGTACTTCGAAAATCTTCAGGAGGTGATTCCTCCAAATATTCCAATATGAATTATCCAAATGAATATATGACCAGAAACGGATAGTTTCCAAGATATGTTGTGTTGAAGTTTCATTTTTATTTCCGGTTATTTTGATGAGTCTCGAAATACTGACCTTAATTGAACGAAAATTTGTATTGAGAGGTTTTTGGAGGTATCGAATTCGAACCCGATGATATTATTGCTCCTACTCGAATGGAGCGCCACCTACACATCTTTTGAAGAAATCGATTCCTCTATCACATCTACGTGAAAAACCTATCCTTGTTGAAATATGCTATCAGCAACTGTTTTCTACATAGTTGAATTCGAAAATTCCAAGTCGATCATTTGATAATCGATGCATGTTGTTATTACTATTATAAACATTATTTTGCATTTTTCACAAGATTGCTTAGGAGATTAATTTTGACGTTCATTTAAGTAGTTTTGGTAACCACACATGTGGTATTTCGAAACTTATTCAAAATGAAACCTCAACACATTTGGATAAGAAGCTTTTACGGAGATAATATATTCATTTGGACAATTCATATTAGAGTATTGTGAGGAATCACCTCCTAAAGTTTGTCGAGGTACTTTTGAATAGATCATAAATGAATATTTTGGATTGTGTATGATAATAGGTTTTGAGCGCAGACGTACGGGGATACACTCACACATTGTATTTTGCGATACATCATCATCATATTACTGCAACAGATCAGCTAGTGTTAATGCAATATACGTCTCAATGGCTGTGTTGTTGATTTTTGTATATTATGATTGCACTTGAGATTTGTTCAGTATACTATACACAGCTATGCAGTGCTTCTCAAACGTCCCTTCCCCCCTCATATCTTTGGAACGATTATACAAAAAACAAGTGATATTAGGAAACTGAAGGAAGGTTATGAACTTCCCTACTGATAGATGATAGATGACGAAATCGTCAAAGATGACATCACAAGGCCATTGTGACCAATAATTTTGAATGGAACTCTACGGCAAGCGACACCTCTTTCAAAGGGTACCATTGAAAAAAAAAACTATTGTGCAATAGATTCCTTCACTCTCAAAGTGGGCGATTGTCGAAAGGAGTTCGAGAAATGGTGATTTAGGAAATAGAATATTTATACAGTAAGGACTCAAGATATGGAATGAATTCGATATTCTCCTTATACAGAGTGTTTGCAGAAAAATCTGGTAAGTCGTTTTCTTATGAAGATTTTTTTCACTCATATCAGAAATGTATAGGATGATATGTATTCAATCGAGAGAGGAGATAGATTTTTCAAATGGAAACCCTCCTTTTTTTCCCAATTCACATGGAAATTTTCATTACGAGTTCAACGTGTCAGATTTGATAAGGTTATGTCGAAATGTTATAGAGATATTGAGGATTCTGTTACACATATGACCAATGAGTGTAACAAAGAAAAATGTTCTGGCGCACCAACTTGACTCTGTCACATTGTGCATATTTGTAACAGAATACTCAATAGCCTCAGCCTCTTGACATAACTCTATCAAACCTGGTATCATTGAGCTCGTATTGAAAAACTGTCTGAATGTGGACAGGGGTTTCCATTATTTGAGAAGCTTTCCTTTTGATCGAATACGTATCACTGTGTATATTCATAATATGACTGAAAAAATGTATAATCATAAAACATTACTAACACACTGTGTAAGGGAAATATATTTTTTCCAATACTTCATAATTTTTTGAATATACAGTACCTCAACAAAGTTTTGTACACAAATAGAAAACAAGTTCCTTTCTCATTTCTCTGAAAATTCCATTTCCTACGGAACTGCGTACAGCTCCTCGAAGTCTCAATGCACTAATAACCTCAAGTATCTATTTCCTGATACGAGAAGAATAAAAAAGTGGAAAATATCCTATATACATCAATTTTGAAATGATAATAATGTTAGCATTCTCAACACTTGATTGCTTTCTTTCTAGCAATTGTTTGTTTAGAAAAAGCAAGACACCTTTCTGCTATAAATTGGCTGAATTGTTCGAAAATGATTGAAATGATGAAAATGATAGATTGCAAAAATTGAACACATTGATGTCGAAAATGAAACTGGTGAAATAATTGAAATATAATATAATGATATAATAAATGATATAATTTTTGGCATGCTGTATTGAGCAGAATCCGGAAATTTTGGGAAAAATATATTCTTTCAGAATGAAGAAATTGAGTTTGTGGAGTTCTTATAAGAAATTGATTTGATTTGCTATTGATTTTAGAGTTTATAGTCCCATTTGAAATATAAGGAGCTTCGAATGTGTGTGGCTGAATTCCGCCCTTTTGTAAAAATAAAGACATATTATTATTATTATATCGGTTGCTGTGAAGATTATTGAGGGAAAAAGTTATACGTTTGGGGGACACCATCTAATTTCCTCCAAATAGAATCCTGCATCGATTTGTATTTGTAAATCCTCTTGTTCCATAGTATTCATATGTCAAAATATTAAAAATTAGGCATGAAATGGGTCATAACATTTGTTACTCTCAGCGTTTTAGAAAAAATAATGGAATCGCTTCATTGATAATAATTATATGTTGATTTCATGTTATGGATTATATTATGTTATATTTTTTTTCAGGTTTGAATCATTCACTACAGGGAAACGATGGTTTAGCGGGAACATCACAAGGTAAGAACTGTTTTTTCATTTTCTAATGTAGTTGTCTTAACTGAGTGTTGTATGTGATGTAGTATCAGTTAAGGTGACGTGTTATGTGAAATACTTCAGATATTATCGGATTAGTTCAACTATTATTCAGTAACTCTAATCTGTTAATATCGCCCTGTCTTTTTTGATAGTACCTACATTAGGAAATTAATTTTTTCAAGGAAATTCCACAATATTTATTCGAGATTCGGAAATGGGAACTTTCCTTGAAAACGTTTTTTTTGTGTATGGGAATGTGTTTTCTCTTGTGTGTTTTTGTATTCTTGTCCCTGGTCTGTTTTTTGTGTTGATTTTATTTGTTGTTTTGATTTGGGGAAGCCATATCTGAATAGTAAACAGCCTAAAGTACGTAGCTTTGCATCTGCACTTTTATAAACTCATTATATAACTTCCATGTATCGTACTGTTAGGATTTCTGTAAATGAAGTTTGAAGCATAGGAAAGCTTGAAAAAATCAAAATCTCATGGAATCACTGATAATTTACCTAATAATTCCCACATTGAGAAATGAATTCATTTGTATCAGAGCAGGGAATATCTCTGCTATCATCGAAGATAAGATTCAAAATTTTGGTCTTTCAAGGCACAGTTGAGAGAACCAATTATTTCACATTCTGATGTTGAACATTCCATAACCGCAGAAGAATAAATGAAATTTACAAATAATGTTTCATGTACCTTGAGTGAATTGTTTGATTGATCAATGAAAAAGAATTGAAATCGAAGCAAAAATTCTAATTTCATTTATACACCTTCACAAATATATGAAATGAACCTATTTTTTTTCATCTTGTGGCGTAGAAAATTTAAGGGAAATTCATATTTGTTGAATTGTTCTAATTTCAACATCTGAATGAACCGCTAATATAAATAATATCAGAAACAATTTTATCAGCATATTCTGGAGAATCTTTATCTTCATATCAATGTATCCCCTCACTTGATGCAAAGGGTGGTTTACTCATAGAGAATACAATATCCTGAAAATTCAAATGGAAAATAATCTGTCAGATTGGAAACAACAGGCTATTTCTGTCTACAATTTATTATACGATGTGGGACGTCCTACTTATTATTGAGGATTCATTCCAACAAATGCTATGACATAAAATAATGTTCTAACATTCATTCTGCACTGGTTTTCTTCACTCTCGATGTCTTAACTGATTTAATTTCTAAGATCTTTGGTCAACCAAGATTTGGATATCTTCGGCTCCGATGATAACTTAGATATTGTCTTTGCACATATATTGAGCTATCGCCTGAAAATATGAATTTGAATTACAGTGATCAAAATGATAGCTACATTCATCTGCTTCTACGTCACCTTATTCTACCTATTTCTCAAACTTGAATATTTAACTCTTGCCAGTCTAACTTGTGAAAATCAGATAGTCGTACTAAATATACAAATCAGAAATAATCCTCTAGGTATTATATCAAATTTCAAATTATATTCCATGATTTTTCCATTGATGAATCAACTAACCTATGCTTTAACCTTCTTCACAACAAAATTCGTAGATGATAATACCACGAATATTGTATCCGGATGATACATCCTGAAAAGTTCGTTGAAATGTTTGAAAATATTTTTGCATAACCATATTTTCAATAAGCCCATATATCTCAGTAGGTACATCATATTGAGATTTTTCGAATATCCTTTTACCATATCATCCCAAACATACAAGAGAATAAAATTCAAGCTGTTTGAACTTCGATTGTCTGTATCTTGAACAAAGTTAGATTTCTGGTTGATGCACTTACTATCGAATTTCTAATTCCAAATGTTCAGCTCAGATATCATATGGCGATTGCCATGAGTTAGAAAAAGTCAATGGAAAAAAAATGAAAAACTCTCCAATGTTTCTTGACATTTTTCAACATTGAGCCTATACATTGCCTGAATAAAACCCTGTAACATGAAATTCTTGGGATATTTCATATCTCACATATAACCATCAGAAAATAAACTCCATTCACATAATGAAATATGCATGGTGCCAATGAAATATTAGGTACTTCTAATGATGAATGGCACAAGAATTATTAGAGAATAACTTCACGATTATGAAATCCATGAGACATCCTAGATGAACGAAGAGAATAAGAAAATAACTACCTACTTGAAGTTTCCATCACTTGAACAAACTTTCATCTAGATATAATTTCGATAATTCGCAGTGATATACCTGAAAGTAATTGATGATTGGCCATGTTAATGACCTTATCTCTCGAGCATCATCACAACTGAATAAAGCTTCTCTATTAGTTGAAGCAGAACTCTGCAGTTTCATTTGATTTTCTGAGTTTGAAGAAAACTCATCTTCCCAATCCACTTATAATGCGCCAATTCATAGATACTTGATATACTCACCAAGTATAAATAAACAAACGGAACTTTCATCATGACTATCTCTATCTCTCATCTTTTTTATAATTCATCATTACATTCAATCACTTGATGAGTTGCTAAATGGTTCTACAGTTCAGCCGTCGCGAATGTATACAATATGTTGATTGAATATCTTATAATACGAAAGATCCATTCGAAAAATAATCATTTTGATGATTTCTCAAGCGATTCAAGAGGTACATATGAAAATTGTGATGAAGTAAAAACAGAACAATGCGGCCTTAAATGAAGGAATCAAAATGGACCGTGAGGGACTCAAATAAGAAATGTTAGACTCACACCATTTGCAAGTTAGCGACATTCGAATCTTCTTTTCATAATAAAGAATATCCTTGAGTAACTCCGGGGAGTAACACTGGCAGTCATTCATTCCAGCTTTTTTATTTCTTTTATTATTAGATTCTGCATTAGAGTTGTTCACTTTGGAACGAAGGAAATAATGATTTGTTGTAGTAAAATATTGCCGGTGGAAACATCCAGATTCCTACATTTCCAATTTCGTCCGAGGAGACCTATTCCAAATAAGCTTGTTGAATAGAAATTGAGCTTATTTTAGGAAAATCTATCAAATTATCTATTGAAAAGTGAACAACAAAACAACTTGATTAAAATTATGAAATGAATGATAAGGTTTTTGCATTTCACATAAATGCACTGCGTTTGCTTTTTCGAAATCCTAATACTATCCCAAAGTGTCAACATGGGTATTGAGTAAATAATATTAGTTGACTGTTTATGTAAGCTTTTTATTCTCAGTTGTTACTTTCATCAACATTAGATATCGAACAGTCAGCTAATAATTATTTTATCTATATCCAGGTATTGTCGTCGAAGAAGGAAAACAAGTTCAAAGCGCCAGTGTGGAATGCAAAATTTGCTGAAAAATTCTGAGAAATAGGATAACTCTTAGAAGACACATCAAAGATCTGCACTATGCTCAGACAGAAGAGTTCCTGTGCAAGATATGCAATCGCTGCTACAGAACTAAAAATAGTCTAATATGCCCTATGCATGTAACTACCATCAGAAAAAAATCAGAACCATGACCATGTAAAATTGAAACAATGACAATAACTCGTTGAGAATATTCTAACGTGTGACCTGAATCATTAACATTTGTGATCAGCCAGATTAAAGAACATTCCATTGATATAGAATGTATTTTCGTGCTTTTTCACGTTGAATCTGATTCGCATTCACATTGATTCTGATAAATTGCTATTCAGTTTTAAGAATACGAGTTTATTTTATTAGTCTGACAGATATTAAATTTCGCCCATGTGTTATGTTAATTCGATGCTCCAAAATTTTGTCTCTACGTTGGCATGAAATTGTGATTCAGGAATACCATATAGGAATGATAATGACGTTCCAAGTAGCTGTTGGTAATACTTTTGTGAATTGTTAACCAGAAGTCTAGCTTGAAATTGTAGCTTTGAGCTGAACCTCCGAACTTATCAAGTGTACGAATTACGAGAAGGGACCGTGTGTACATAGCTTTATGAAAGAAACGGCGTAGAGAGGCTAATATAGCTTCTTCTGCTGTCAGGTTTGGACGACTTTCGATGTCAACCGTGCAACAAAAGCCTCAGTTCGCTTACAAGACTCAAGAGACATATACAGAACGTACACATGCGCCCCTCCAGAGAACCAGTTTGCAACATTTGCAAGAGGGTATACAGCAGCCTAAATTCATTAAGGAACCACAAGAGCATATACCATAGGAACGTTAAGAACATTAAAACCGAGGATATGATGTCAACCCATCCGTTCTATCTCTGAGGCATATCGAATTCTTGCGATCATTTTCCGGTACTGAAATGTCGTGGCGTGGGGTTTTTATTTTGATGTGGAACATGCCAAATTTATTTGTTTTGATAGATCCAAATGTGTTTTGAGGCGTACAAAATATTTTATTGTTCCAATTTCTTTTTATTTATTCCATATATTGATAAGTTGTTATTGTTTTTGAGATAAATTTATCTTTAGAGAACTGAAAAATGGACAATATTTCATTCTGTACCTATTTAAGAATCTCTTCGATTTCTGTTTCGATTTCGTAGTACGATTGTTTATCACGTAACTATTCTTTTTCTTGTTTATAATGTATATTTTGAGCTGTTCGAATAGACGCAGACAAGCTATGAAAGTTACCAATACTATCTATTATAAATTGAAAAAAAAAACATTGATAGGTATACTGTTAGACTTCTAATTCAAATCTGCAAACTGAAAAGTTCCTAATACATGTATTGGAGAATTTAAAAATATCTTCCTATCCAACCAGATATGTTATTTATCCACATATCATTTATATTGGAGAGTCCATAAGACTGATCTCGAATATTTCATCGATATCATAAATGATCATATTTCATTCTTCCACTGGTCCGATGGTTCTTGTCCATTTTTCAGAATTACCTTTTAGAAGACAAGTGTTATGAAGGTAATATATTACTAACTAAACTAAAATGAATAACGTATAATATGCTTGTATGTAAAAATGCTAAACAATTATTGTATACATTCGATATCACTACCTACTAGCTTTTGATAAAGTTATGTAAGTAAGAGCATCGTCATAACTTATCGATGTTAACAATTCGTAACTGATCTTTTCATTTCGAAAATTGATGAATCGATTGATGTAACCAACAGAAAAATACTCTCGGATGAATTAAATTTTTGCTGCCTTGATGAAATTGAAATCATCTTATAATATCAAGGAATATCTATAACTTCGAAGCTCTCTGGAGAAATATCGGAATCGAAATCATGGAATGATATCAGGAAATTGGAAAAGATTTATTGAATTTCCGCTATAGTTTCTTCTTCGTCCACACTGTCTCAGATGTTTTGGTAGGGGCTACAATGGTAGGGCTCACAGCTGCTTTTAACCAATCTGGTTCGAATCTCATCATCTGTTGGCTTTCTCATGAGTTACAGGTTTTGCTTACCTCCCCCCACTATTCCTCCTATAGAAAAACATATCTTTCGACCTTTGGGAAATCATTTTTGAATGTTTGAAAATAACGATCAGTACATTATTGTCCCCACTACACTGTTGCAAAAGAAATATTTCCCCTCCATTTTTCATCTTCACTTCATGTGAATTCTGATCATATCCTTTTGTAACTATCTGTTTGGGACACATCACGAGATTCTCCTTTTCATTTCTATTTGGTTCTGCAAAGTATTCGAATTTCCATAGTTGCTCTCAGAAATTCTATTTTGGTATTGGTGAACCAGCGTTTCTCTATTTTCGAATCAAGATGATGAATGGATCCTTTGGGGCAGGTCTCTCAGTCTGCAGCCTTGAGCATATTGTATCCTCCTGCCTATATATACTATACTCTGAAGATGTTCGATACCCACATATCATGTGTACTAACATGTCTCTATCAACCAGGTATTGCTCATCTATGAAATTTTGTGGAAATTGAATCATGTAATCCCAGATTACTTTTGAACGAGGACAATATATGGAATGAGTATACCACTGTGAAGCGTGGATACCATATTTAATTTCACAATCCTTTCCCTACATATCAATCTTTTCTTGATATGTTCAGATCTTCATTCAAAACCTACTGCGTAGTTGTGGTGAACTTGATTTTGAAATCTTCTTCAGGAGAACTAGAAGCATTCTAAGAGACACCAGAGCACTAATGTTATGGGATTCATTCTCACAAAGCCTAACCTGGCTACAGCCTTCGCAACTGTAACATGTCTCGGTCTGATGGAATGGAATTCGCAGTTATTATTGATTCAATTACTTACATAACTTTGAACGGCGGTTAACAGAGGCCGCAACCGAATTACCACCTTAGCTTTTAAGACTTCCTTGACCGATGATATAGCGGGGGCCTAATAGGATGTTGTCTGTTCTCGGTGTTCGGTGGTCACAGCGCGCCGGATGAGTGTTCCGCTCCCTCTGAATGCCAGCCACCGATGTGACGTTTGCGGCAAGCTGCTAAGCACCAAACTAACACTGAAACGTCACAAGGAGCAGCAGCACCTGCAACCGCTCAACAACGCTGTTTGTAACCTGTGCCAGAAAGTGTTTCGGACTCTAAATTCACTTAACAATCACCGGAGCATTTACCATCGTAGACAGAAATGAACGGACGCATTTCCTCTTAGGCCTAGGGACCTGTTAAGCCCCCGCTATGACACTTTTCGATTCGTCAAGCAGTCGATATATCTGTTTTTGATAATTAGAGTTTTACCTTAGGGATATAAGGATAATGGAGATGCATGTTGTTTGTATTGCAAAGATTGGTGGTAGTTTGCTCTCGGCAGTAGTTGCTGTTAGTACTGAAAATCGATAACGTGAAGTGGGATAGAAACGTTTATTGAAGAATATGGTAACAATAGGAAGCTCAAGAAACATACTCGATATGTTCAAAGATGGTGTTCCTCTTTTACACTGCGCTCGCTATGGTCATCACCTGGTCGAATGAGTTTATAAAATAACTCAGTAAAACCTGACAGAAGATATGGATTGATGATCAACTGTTTTGACTACAAGTTGTACAAACCAATAGAATAGCTCAGCAAATTTCTTTCCTTGAAAAATGGAATAGAAGAAAGCCATTTTGTTATCGTTCAAATTGCATGAATAGTATTAATGTTCTCGCATATTCAAGGTACTGATGGTTATTGATAAGTTTTTCAAAATTTGCATCCGACTGATGTTGATCTCATAAATTGTATTTCGAAGACTGATGAGGGAAAATTAATGTACTGATATTGGCGAACATGATATCGAATTTATTGGCTGTGAAAATTAAGACGGATATAGAATCACTGAAGAGTATATTTAGAAAAGTATTCGTTTTGCAAAAATATTCGTCTCCATTATTTTTATGGTGATAGTGTACAATGTAAATGTACAATCAAAGGTTTATGAAAATTTGCTTATTACTGTCTGGGAAACGTTGCATCTTTTTGGCACTGTGATATATTTTTGTTGATATGATTCTAAAGAATTTTATGATTTAATTTTAAATGTAACGTTCATGCCAGTAATGACGGAAATTTAGTTTTTATTTATAAGAAAAATCAAAACCTTTTTATATTCTAATTGGTGAAAGGGATTCTATATTACATGAACATTTCGAAAATATGTAAATGATATATCTTTTATTTATCTTCATCATTTAAATGCTTAAGCAAATTTGATATTTTGTAGCATATAAAATGAGGTTCAAATTGTGCAATAAAAATTGTTGTATGGAAATTCAATTCCACCGAATAGTCATTCGGTTGCAATATTGGTTATTTATAAAATGATTTGGTGGCTGACGATTGTTACTCCTTTCAAAAATAAATACTATCATTTTTATATGCTCTAATTTTGAACTGAGTTATTCCGGAGGCTTATTATGATTTATATTGTTCGATAGTACCTAGTAGAATAGTTTTTTTTTCATGCCTAAGCATTTAACTTTTGTATTTGAAAAATCCAGTTGTTGCACAGAGAGACAGGACTTAGTTTTTGAAAGACTGAAATTTATAATTATTATTTGCGGTATTTCTTTAAGACTGATTGATTTGACTGATTTTGCTACTTTCGGTGAGACAAAAGGATTGGCAACCCCCTATTTTTGAAATTGATATGAATTTTCTTTGGTCCTGTGTAGTAACTTATAAGTTTTTTTGCATTATACGCATGTTGATGTTGTTTGATGCAATATTTATCATATTTTATGTACTGTTGTATAACCTTTATTTATGTTTAAATATATTTTTACATTTGCAAAAGCAGCTTGGGTTTTATTTTGCTTGGATAGTGTTGCCATTATCCCGTTTCATGTATTACTGTACATCACCTCATCAACACTGCAGTGTTGCCACCAGGAGAAATCAGAACATGTTTTTCCTTCACACTGAAATCGAAATCGACGCTACCCCTGCCGCACACTCGACAGTTGAACTGAAAGGTGATCCCTTTCGGTCTCAAAGCCCTCGAAGCTTTGTTACTGTTTTAGATCCGTATACACTGAACACCTTCTTCGGCAAAACCATGCTACAAATAAGTACAACCTCGGGTACTACAACGTATTATCATTATTTTGTGTGAAAATGCCCAAATTTCACAAGGTATGCCCCTCGGAAATATGCCTATGTGGTGAAAAACAAAACCAGAAAAAGAATATCTTTCGTAGCTACTATTATTTGGGAGGCTTCAGATTTGAAAGGTTCTTCACTAGATGTACTTCTGTGAGAAATACATACAGCAGAGTTCAAAAGGAAACAAAGTTGTGTTATTAGGTACTTGTTGCAAAAAATAGGACTACTCCTGGAGATATCAGGAAATCTATCATTCCGTTAGTGACAACGTATAGATTTTGATATCGAACATGTAAATAATACGTATTTTCTCTGAGGACAGAGAAGTCGGAAAAGTGAAATTTTTGGAAGTAATCGAAATTTCTGTTGGAAACATCTAGCTTTGTCCCAAATTTGAACTTTGTCATTTTTGTATAGTTCTTCAAGGTATTCATGCGAATGCTTCGCTTTTTAGCATATTGTATAATGGTCCCTTTCTCTGAACTAGATCAGGTGATATTGAGGACATTCGATATTTTTGTTATGTCTGCTTAAATGTATTTTTGTTAGCCATATAAGATTTTTCACCTATGTAAAAGCTTTTAATCTCTCCATATGGACTTTTTTTGGTGATCTTCAGGTCTGTTCCACTGAATTGTGTATTGTAGAAATCTTGAAAAACATGATTGTGTAATTACTTGAGACTTATACTACATTGATTGGACTCATACTATGGAAAACTTGAGAAAAGATTTGTTAATGTAGTATCTGAAATATTTATGGCACCATATGAACCAGTTCGAAAAATTACTTATGTCCAATAGCAAAATACTTTGTTCAAAAATTACCCTCATTGGCTCCAACCTGTGTTCATCACATCATAGTTTCTTCAGACACAGAAATGCGAAGGGGATGTTGCGAACCAATACAAAGTTTCTTGCTCTGGTTCTGTCGAAAAGAAATCGAGGGGAGTTTCGCTTTCTATATGAATATATTCATGTTGTGCTGATGAACTTTGATGAGCGACATCTTGGTTTTAACTTTTCGATATCCATTTAACTCTTTCTTGGATGGACCGCTTATAATACTGCAATATGAATATCACAATTTGTCATTTCAGTGAACTGATTCCTAATCATTCGAACCAATTGATGATGAATCATCTTCACGACGCGATGCACCAAAACTATGCAAATGGTCTTGATTGATTTGTTTGGATATTCTCAATAAGGCGAATTTCTCAATATTTATCCAACTGATATCTCAATTCATTTTGCAAGTGCCAACTCAACATTGTTCTTCCTACTTAGATACTTCCAATAGCATCTGATGTATTCTCATCCGAACATTCTTTTCGAGTTTTTTTTCAAGTGGAATCATTTCCTGGATATAATTTATCCTACCCTGGGGCGTACATCTACCTATCTCCCGTTGGTTTCAAATTTTAGTGCTGTGTTGCAACTGCGAGCAGTAATACTGAGTTCGCGTGGGCTTTCGCGAGTGTGCGGTCAGTAAGATGGTGCGCTGAGATTTTATTGAAAAAAAAAAACTAAATGATCGAAAAGACATTTTTGTCTGCTGGTGGCAACACTCGCGAACCAGACCAGTGCGAGCTTGGTTTTGCTGTTGCAGGGGCCTCGCCCAAGAAGGTGTTCACGTGCCAGCTGTGCGGCAAGGTGCTGTGCTCGAAGGCGTCTCTCAAGCGCCACATCGCTGACAAGCACGCAGAACGGCAGGAAGAGTATCGGTGCGTCATCTGTGAACGCGTTTACTGCTCCCGGAATTCCCTTATGACGCACATCTACACTTACCACAAGTCGCGACCCGGGGATATCGACATTAAGTTCTTTTAGCCAGAGCGCCTGCCACAGCCTATGCTGCCCACGACTATTCTCCCAGGTACCGCTCGTTGCCCATCTCTTTCTCACCTAGAGACGCCGAATTGCATTTGCCATGTCCTGGTTCGGTTTACTATTAGTCGACCATACAAAATACAAAACAGCTAGGGTGGTTCGATTCGGAAACATTATTTGCATCGGTGCACTCGCAGAGTGCAAGCAGAGAAGATCACTTGATTTCTCATGAGCCGATCCAAAATTCGATTCATTATATAAAGAAAGTATTGAGAAATTGTTTCAAGTATTAGGTGAGAAGGTTAGTACCTAAATAATAAGAAAATATGTAATGAGCGAGATTCACAGAAAAATTAAATAGCATGGTTAGTAAGAAATGAATGAAATGTCGAGCTGAAATGAAAACCTCGAATCAAAATTCAAGATTCCAAAAGTACATGCCAAAAATAAGTACTGCGAGTATACGAGGAAAATGTAACTAGAACACCAGGCTCACGGCCTTTTTTCAACTGGCTATCCTGAAATCTTCTGTGATTGTATCTCCTACAGTGTTTTCATCTTTTCTTATTTGCTGCTTAACTCATCAACTTGACTTGAAGTTTGTAGAAATTGAAATTGACTGAACGAAATTTCATGATTCATCATTTTCAAGTGGGAAAATTCTTCTGCGAAACGGAAACATTAGGCGTAATTTCATATCGATTCAACATAAATTACCCTACGTCTCAATAAGGCAAAATCTCTTTAGACTTGGCTCCATCTAAAATTTTTTCCACATATCTCAAACATTCCATCAACTGAAAAGTTTTCAACATCTCCATGTGATATTCGTAAGATTTCAGGTAGGTGTTTCCTGATGATGACGTGCTATTGCATTAAATCGCTACTATGCTCCATTTTTTGCAACTTTTTGTTGTTGTTTTTGCAGAGAATCAATCATATGAAATGAAGAAATGAGAGTTCGGCCAAATTGGCTTTAGCTAATCAACAATATCTCTATACTTGTTATTGGAAGCTCAGTCAGTGTGCAAAGTTCGAACTTTTGAGATGACGGTATTAAAAAAAAAATAGCTCAATGACGTCAACTTCAAAGAGCTCCAGCTCCCTTTTGGACACATTGAAATTGTGGTAAATTATGTTATATCTAAATCGACACAACACTTATTATTCATTCATTTTCTCAAAATAAGTAGAGTTAGAAAATTATTTCACTCTTCGACATTGCCGCAAGAAAATGGAATGCATCTCTTTTCCTCTCGAAGGTTTTTCAAGGCCCTTTCATTTTCGAATTGATGTTATTCACGTTGAACACTCCTGAACACAGTAATTCATCATCGCCCCTCACTCAGCCACCCAAACAAAATACTTATCATGCTCATATAGTTACTTTACGATACTGATGCAGTTGACTTGAAAATCGGCAATAATTAGAAAACCAGAGCCAAAGCAAATGCCATTCGGTATCTTACACCCCGCTTGCCGCTATCGCAGCTCTCTGTGTAGTTAGGAGTTGTGCCGCTTGCCGCCGCCAGCCTGCATGTCCGTCCCCAGATTGAGTTGTCCTCCTCCTCCCGACCACACACACGGCCCCGTGCTGTTCCAGGGCCGGTGCGCATGCCGCCCCCCACTTCCGGAGGCATCAACGAGCCCCAAGAGTGCCCCTACTGCCGGCGCAACTTCAGCTGCTACTACTCGCTCAAGAGGCACTTCCAGGACAAACACGAGCAATCAGACACGCTGTACGTGTGCGAGTTCTGCCATCGCAGATACAGGACCAAGAACTCGCTCACTACGCACAAGAGCCTCCAGCACAGGGGATCCAGCGGCATGCTCAAGCGGCTGCTCAAGACGACGGCGATCAAGAGCGTGCTCGGCGTGGCGCAAACACAGGCGCCGGCGCGACTCCAGTGAGTCGCCGAGTCGGTGACGGCCTAAGAAAGCTACTTGAACCGAAAGTACAAATGATCCCCACCACAGAGCCCACGTTTTTACACACGGCCATATTTACTGTCTGCTCGTCCTGGCAATCAGCAGCTCGGGAGAAAGGAACGCTCGGTGAGACAAAGGCAAATGTCTTCTGGGGTTGTTTATCATCTTCCTAATCGTATCGCCATAACATTTTACTATCGCTATCTATTGTCTGATTTTGAGAAACAAATAGAATCACTGCTCGCGTACTACAAGGTGGCACTACTTTCTTTTCCCAACTTCAACACTAACGACTGCACTGTCAATTTTTTTTTCGAATGGCGACATATTTGATTTTTTCCAAAATTAGAACTCCGCAAACACCAATCTTTCAATAAGATGTTGTATCGTGTCATTGAAAGTGCGTGTGGCAGTGAATGTCTCAGTGAATGTCAGTGTGACATTTATGCCAGATATGGATAGCTCATAATATATATTCTCTGAATAAACTAAATATGAATACTTGAGATACTACGGAGCATCCAGAAAACCTAAATGTAAGGAACGTAAGTTTGATGAAGATGTCGTATTTGAAGATTTTTTCAATGAGAAGAAAACCCGAGGACGTCTACTCGATAAATTGCTAATAATTTTCGAGTTTCCGCACATGCAATGCTCTTATTTCGTCTCATTCAGGACAGTAAATATCATAAGCTATTTAAAGATCCAGTACAAATGACTCACTGACAATTCATGTCCACGCACATATAGTTGATTGATAAATACATTTACTGTCACGTTCACGTTCAATGAGCCAATATAACATTTGATTCTAATTTCCGGTTCTTGTGCGTGGAATTCTGATATTCAACTTATTATACATCAATGGATTCAGAAAAAAAAATCTGTCAGGAACAATTCACAAAAAAAATATGTTGCTTTTAAAACAATGATATCTGCAATCGTTACAGTTTCAATTGGAAAAGATGCTGATTCCATCTTGTGGTACTTGAACAGACGTTTCATTTGCTTTTTTGTTTTTCAAAATCAGACAATAATTAGCGGTGCTATGACTCGGGGTGTTTTTTGTCAATCAGTCTGTATAGATTAACCTAGGTTACATATCCTCATGGAGTTTTCGTCGAAGGGGAAATACGGCTGTGTGCGGATGGCTGCACCATAAATGGAGGCCCGTGATTTGATTGGTCTTACTTTGGTCGATAATCACTTGTCTCGACCTCAAGTTTGGGGATATCTACATATTTATTGTGTTGGTGCGTTAATATTAGATATTCATTAAGCTCTTGTTTTTCGAGTCGTCTGAGAGATTGAATCTTGCAACCGCTGAATTCAGACAAAATCAGCTCCAACTACAGTAGCTTCACAGAAGAGAGTGGCGAGTGCCTCCTAATGGAAAATCGGCGGAGTTAATTGGTGCGCCAATATTTGTATAGTACCTTCATCATCATAAACCTTGTTTTCGCTGTATACTAGATGATAAATACTATATAAAACATGGTTATATGGACACATAATTGGTTCCAAGTTAAAAATACGAATATAAAAATCTCGATGCATACCACTCGATGTCTAGAAGTGATCAACTCTAGGTGATATAAAATGACGTATAAAAATAGTATATATATAAATAATTAATCACGAGATCAATGTAAGCTCAACTAGGTTACTGTGTATTCAATGATATCATGTTACCTACTTTGAATGACAGAAGTAGGTGAACTAAGCAGGTATCGAATGTTCCATATTTTATCATAGAGAATACAGATATGCAATACCCAGAGGTAAAGCATACAAACTCTTCATGTTTTTCATCGCATTTGATTCAGCAGTTTTCTTCACAGTTGCTCGAAAAATATTGGCTCTGTTTTTGAGTTTTTGACGTATTTGGTAAATGTCATTGAGAAGTTCAAATTCAAAATCGATCCATCAGTGCCACTTATTCTCTCATTTCATACTTTTCCATTTACATTATATTGATAATCACGAGGCTGAAATGAAAAGAAAATATGTTGATGAGATTACATGAAGCTTCCACATAAATTTACCACAAATATGTACATTTGAATCACCATTTCAACAATTGTCAAAAGAGCATCCTCAAAATATCTCTGCATGAAAAATCATGCCATATCCAGGAAATACAACTTTTTCTTTACTGAGGAAAATTGAATTCTTCCAGAAAATCGAATTTGGTTATCAAATGAAGGAAGTTATATGATACATAATGACTATATGTCGGTATATCAAAAGTTGGAAGAATTTTTTAATGGGACCGTTTTAAAAATAAACGTTATGAATTACTGAAATTGCTCAAACATGCACCCATTGAAAATAATCAAAAAAATTCGATTCGCATTCGATGGTCCATTGCTGAATCCATGTTGGATCTAACGAAATAATATATGCCAGCATGATATTCAGATGGGATATGATGATTGACCTTCATCATTTCAGATTTGGGTTCTTTGGAAGTTGTTGATTTCTGTCAAGGTCTGAAACGTTGAATTTAGAACGATATCCATAAATCCAGCCCAAATTAACTTCTTTGCAGGCATAAAGAGTTTAATTACAAGGGATATATTTATAACAAAAATGCATCAAATGATTGGTTAGGAAAATTCGTAGATGATATTAGTTTCATCTCTCGAGAAAGAAACTAAGTACCAGTTACAAAGTTCTTTGTGAGATACAGAGTTGACTTAGATGTTCATATTCATATCAATAGTGTTTATTAACAAATAATTTTGCTGCAAAAAGTGACTGAGTTCTTCTCAGTAGACGAATTTTTATGTGTTTAGAAGATACGACCCCAGAATCATTTGCAGTTGCTCTATTTCATATTGCAGTTGACTTTCGCCTTTGTTATCGCCAATAACATATCTTCTTCATATCACTCCCAGTGTTTATTATGCGATATACTAATTGAGTATGATATATCTACAGTTTCACTGTGACCCAGTTTACATTTTCTCTTTCACGAGCCTTCTTTGTATTCTATCTTCCGAACTATTCATCACATTATATGCGAGTCAATATACAGGGTGCCCGTTTTTCGAGCTGATGCGTGGGGATCTCGGTGGAAGTTAGTTGAATTGTGGCAAAGATGCGCTTCTCCATGATGATTGATGATTTGAAAAAAAAATTGACATATAATGTAATATTGGAAAAATCAAAATTTTCCGATTCTCGTTATGTTTTTCTCAACAGGGAAACCGAGCAAGTTGATCATTTCTAACTAACCAATCCAGTTTTTATCGAGGAATTTGAAAATAATGGAGGATTCATTCATATAGAAATGAATAACAAAAAGTGAACTCACTTTTTCTGAATGCTAAAATGAATCTATCCAAGAATTTCTTGATGGAACTACTAGAAGTATATTAGTTTGAAATGGCTTACTTGATTTTGGAGTTTTCCGTTGAAAAAATGAAATCAAATAGCACAAAATTCCGTTTTTTTGAGATGTTTGGAAAACTAATCTAGATAGGTAAATACTGTATGTAAGTTATTCGAGGAGGTGGTACAATCATTTATTTGTTGTTGTTTCTGAAAAATTGAATAGAAGTTATTGGAATTGTTATTGTATTTGTAGCAAGGACAGATTTGTGATCTGTCCCGAAATGTCACTGCGCTTGAAATTTAACCTTCAGATACCTACCCTAAAAGAGAAATTCTCTATTCGTCAGTGACACCTTGTTTTCGAAATAATTTGGGAAAACAAATATATTTTCAATGAAAACAGTGACATTTTATGATAGATCACAAATCTGTCGTTACTACAAATATATTTAAATATAATTAAATTATGATAACTTCTATTCAATTTTTTAGAAACAAGAGGACAACGTCTCACACAAGACATAAAAATGGATAATATGTGAAGTTTCATTTCTTTCCAGATCATCATAACATAACTTTTTTCAGATTTAACAAAATTCGTAAATCTCGTAAGCGAGATACCCACTCTTAAGCTCGAAAATCGGGCACCCTGTATATCGAGTTATTATCTTGGTATATTTGAGGATAGAGGGTATGCAATTGGAAAGTCAATACTTGTCATCAACTTGTTCAGCATTAACATGCTGAATTCAACTAGCTTAGATCCACAAGTTATGATGCCAAAATATGAAAATAATATATCATCTCTCATTTGTATTACTGAAGCTCTCAACGAGGAATTGGGCATTTCATTTGGTTTTTTTCAAAATGCCGAAGTATAGGTTGATGTTGTGTGGGTATATCCAAGTGGAATTAACATTATAACAAGCGAGTGACCAGTACTTGGGAATTCTTTAGGAGTCGAGTATTCCCAATTTTGGCTCGTATATGTATACCCTTCGATAGGGTATGCATATACGAAATACAGGAGGAACGTTATATTTCATACAAAATCAGAGATTTGGTCTCATCAATCTTTTCTCCAGGCAAAGATGAATTATTTTCTGGTATAATCAATGAATTGACGAATGTCAGAAAAAAAAATAAATCGTATGACAATTGTTTATGATGAATATGCCTGCATTTAAAGTTGCTGCAAGAAATATTCAATAATTTTTGTCTATTGTAAACTGCAGATACTATTCGAGAAACTGAAACAAATATGTAATAGGCATCAGTATGCTCGACGATACAGTTCTTGATGAGGATAACGTCAGGACTAGAATCATGCCAAACAATATGATGTGATGAATATTAATTTTGAATTGGTCATGTCATTTCGAAAAAAAAAAATGTGGGTTTTATAATGGACAAGACAGGTAGATGTTATTATATGTATTTATGTTATTGAAACTTGGCTAGGCTAAAAGCAGCTAGGCAGGTGTTGCTGTGAAGGTTCTTCATACTTACATATCTCTCCAGGGTTCAATTTTGTAAATAATCATGTGCCAATTTTGTATGCATTAGTTCTATTATTGCATTTTTGAAAATAATAATGGTTAGTTTGTGTGCTATCTCTTGGTTCAATTGGTTTTCTAGGAAAGTCAACATTGGATGTCTGGAAAATATATTTTTCAAAAGATGACATTCAATTTGTGATTTTTTTATTATTATTATTCTGTTGAAATTCTGTATTGGTAGTTATAGTGTTTATTGTTATTTGTTGACCAAATTTTTGTTTGTGTGATATTTAGATTATTTGGACTTTTAGAGGAGACCAATTGAGCCTGGAGGTAATTTTAGAATGAGTTTTGTTTGATCTGAAAGGCACGGTTACATTTGGCAACCGTTAGCATACATTTTGACTGTATATTTAGTGCTGTGACTCCTCAAAAAAAAAATCGTCTGATTAGGTTAAAATTATTTATTTGTTTTGTTTTGTGATACGGTCGAACCAAAGACATTTCATTCAAAAATTTGTTTCTGAAAGATTCAAAAAATATTTTTTTAAACGTGCCATGAATTTTAATGATCATTGACATGAGTTGTCAGGTTGTTAGTGAAGATGCGTATTCAAGAGTTGTTTGATTTTGATTGGACGTTAAGATCATGAACCCCCACATATCAATTTCTATTGTATCCCTTCTGAATCGCAGTAGAGGCTCAAATAGCTCAAATCGACTTCAGTCTATGGAATGCTGAAAATGATTGAAGTCAAGATAACTCTGAAGCTTATCTTCATTGTAAATATTTTTGTTATATAAATGTAGTGAATAAGTGTAAGTCTTGAACAAAATTATTTGTTAGGATCACGAAATTTGCATATCTATATTCATGCCAACAACATTTGGATAAATCACTGAGAAATTATATATATCGAAAAAAATATAACAGTATTGAAATTTGTACCTAACGGTAGCAGTTTTAGATATTTTATAGAAGAAAATTATACATATATTGAAATTTTATCTTTTTAAGAAAATGATATTCGGTCCGATAGTAAAAATTCTGCAGTAGATTTTGTTACCGATCGAAAATTGGCGTGAACTAGAATATAGTGTATGTGGTGTTAATGTAAACTCTCCCACTACCTTTTTACCCTCAAATTTAAAAAAAGTATCAAAATGAAACAAAGGTATACATTGATATGTTCCGAAAATATATTTTTGAAGCGACACCTATACAGCGATATGCAATAGTCAGTGTATCTAATCAATGTATACTACTTTTCTTATAATAAAATATGACATTAGAAGAGAATTCTATACTATTATGAAAGCAGTTCAATTATTTTTTGTACTACCTTCTCTTCTTAACGAGAAGAAGCCAATTCAATTCATTTGACACATCGAGAAAAAATTATATTCAATTATTCTTCTCTACTGCCAAGTACTTTGCCAAAATAGACAAGACGGTATGTGTCAAAAGTTTAGTCCTAGAAGTTACACTGAGCCTAGAATTGAACCTCAGGGAATTTATTTTATTATATACATCAATATCAATTTTCTGGGCTTAGAAAACAACTTGAAATGATGCCTACTTAGTGAAGGAAGTAATAATGCTATTCCACTCCCTCTGATGGATGAACTGTACCTAGCTGAAGTAGTCCAGTAGAGAAAATTTGAGGTTAGATCGGTTAGGTGAAAATTAAAATGGTTAGAAATAATGTCTTGCACTGCCCCATGATTGAAATTTGGTTGATGTTCCGCTTCCTTTGACAAAGGTGAACATATTAGACGACCGTTTTGCTGACGCGCGAGGAGATAGCATTTTAATACAATGAGTTGCAAAGCGTTGTTTACTTTGTTGACCACCTCGAGCAACAAGATGCCTTGAACCAGTACAACACATACTGATTATTACAAGAAATATGATGAATTACTGTATTACCTCAATACTCAGACAAAAATTCCACAGATGTACTTATATTGTATTGTATTTAGGCTATAAGGAAAAACATTGAGACATTTAGCTTAAGATCATGATGCTTTTAGTTTATAATGATTCGTGAAATTCTATCATTTTCGGAACCTTCATACATGAATTACACATTCATTTTGTGAAGCTGCTGATTATGGTTATGGCAAGTTCGATATACAGCACATGACATATCTTTTACGTATCTATCAGCCACTTCCACATAAATCTGACTGAACCTAAACAGGTGAATGATAGACACATAATTTAGAAGTATATAGAAATTACCAATGCCCCAATATTTTTTTCTTGTAGATAAATAGTTGTAAAAATATCTATATATAAATAAAATATATCTCATTGATTTTCTATCATGTTTCAAATATCACGGAATGCATCTGCAACACCATAACGATGATTTGAAGAATGGTATAGAGAATATTCGTTTATTGAAAAACATGCAAACTTTTCATTTCTGCTCTTAAAGAGTTATTCTGATATTAGTACAGGTTGTTCTATCTGAAGCGCACATTGGAAGTTTTCTGGGTTCCAATAATGATAGCACTTTGAAAATTTCTAGTGAGCCATAATCGATGATTAGCTGATTAATGAAAATGTTTTCAAGATGATGGCCTTTCCGATTATACCGAAAGTAGACACCAACTTCGTTTTTTCAAAGGGTATGATATATTTCTTACTGTGTTTCAAGATTCTCTTAGTTTCTTAGCATGATCTTTATCAGCCTTCCCTATACGTAAGTAAGGAAAAATTGAGTTTGCACCTTCATCGTTGAAAATCGATAGTCATTTTTTGATGTATCGGAATTGTTTGCGAGCATAACTGAAAGAAATTTCCAGAGTGCTATCATCATATTGGTTCTCGGAAAACTCCTAATGTCCGCTTCAACAGCCTGTATAAACGAAAACGACCACAGATATTCTTTCCAACTATTGACTCGCGGAATATCCTAATATATATATATATATATATATATATATATATATATATATATATATATATATATATATATATATATAGGCTGTTGAAGCGGACATTAGGATATATATATATATATATATATATATATATATTAGGATATATATTAGGATATTAGGATATATATATATATATATTATATATTTAACTTTGTCCGCAAATCAACTGTTTTTGTTGTTCATGCCACCAAAAAAATTCTACATTATTCAAAAATGATAGAATATTCATATTCATCACAGTTGTATATTTTTCATTTCAATATATGCAATTGGTTTCATGGGTATTTTCCTTTTTTATATTTTGTAAATAAAATATTTTCATATTCCGCTTAAGGGTATTTTCATTTTTTATTCAGCTGCTACAATCCATTACAAATGCTTCCATTTAATTTTTAAGGATATTATTTTTTTCTTTAAATTTTATTATTAAGGATCAGTTTTGTTATCTAAAACTTATATAATGATTGTTGGTGTAATAAAATCATTGAACAGAAATTCTCTAGTTTTATTTTTTTTCCAAGATCATCTCGTGGGAAGAGGAATCACAACTGATCGAGAACCTATATACAAATATGCGTGATGTCCATTCAGCCCATTTCGGTAAAACATATTCATTCCGATATAAAATAATGGGGATCGAATGCTGAACGAAAATCAGAAGCCACCATTTTTGGGCTATTCAGTATGAAGAATAAGATGGCATCTGCCAAAGTAGGAGATTTAATCATGATCATCATTTACTTTATAAGTGAACCTTGAGTTGAGTTTCTAAAATTTGAAAATGGGAAATGATAGTGATTCAGAACTGCATAGTTCTTTACCTGCATTCATTTTTCACTCACGAAGACATGCACTCCACCAATGTTTCACTGAGAATAAAATGAAAATGTCTATAATATACAGGGTTATCCATTTATGTTGTATGAAATTTTAATGTAAGTTTATTTGGGTCAGAATATGAAAATAGGTTCAGATGAAAATATGTCATGAACGATTCGTTTTCCAGATATTGACATATCAACGAGGTATCTCAATATACCTGATCTTGAAAATTCATGCGATATTAATAAAACATCCTGGATATGCCCCATTTTCTCTGAAACACTGAGATATATATGATGACACACAATGATTATCTAATACTCTGACGTAGTAATTTCACCTGCACAATGTGGGTTGAATGGGGATATTCCTTAGTGACACTTATGTGTCAAAATATGATGATCTATCAATTTGATTCTTAACAGACAAAACTAATCACGGAGATTCGATTGGCCTACAGATATTGAAATAACATTCAATCTCTCTACATTCAGCAGACATTCCAAACAAATGATATCTTGGTAAATAATAATAATAATAATAATTTTATTGTCTGCCTCAAAATAATACATAGATTCGCCATTTGACAACAATTATGGCAAACAAAAGGTGGAGTGTTAGGTCTGATAACCGATTCTTCCACACTCTCCTAAAAATTTTCAAATAAACACAAATATTCTATATGAACCTTGACCAATTACAATGTTTTTCAATGAATGGATATATAAATAGATATAAAAATAAAACAGTAAATGGAAACATTTAAATCAGCGCATATCCAATTAGAAAATGAGATGATTGAAGCAGATGTCATTGATGTGTGAGTAATTCGATTTTTTGTTTTTTTTATAGGAGTTCAGAGATAAGGAGAATTTTGGTATATCTAGTGAATTACTTTCCGATGCGATCTGATATGTAAAGGAAGATTTATATATTTCCCTATTATGTTTGGGAATATCAATCAGATTTTTCCTTCTCAAATTCAGGTTGTGGACATCAGTTCTATATGTGACTTTCCTGTATAGATACTCCGGATTGTTTGGTCTTGAGTATTTTATAAAAGAGGCAACGGGAATGGAGTTTCCGACGGTTGGCCATGTTGAGCCAGCCCATTTCTTTCAGTTGAAGAGATATTCTATTTCTCCTTCCTATGCCATGGATTAGACGCAAACAAGAGTTTTGAACTTCCTGAATACGGTATGTATCTGCCCTTCGAAGAAATGGACCATAGACTGTGTCGCAGTCAGTGGTTGAAGTGAGATAGAACCATAGAGTCAGTTGACATTTCTTTAGTTTTAATGTTCATTTCAGCTCGATGTGGATAAAGTAATTTCAAGGCAGCATAGGCTGATCTCATTTTCGCGGTGACATGTTTATTGAATCGTAATTTTTCACTAAAATTTGTAGTTCATTTGATGCCGCTATTCTCTCATTATCATTTCCAAACACAACTGCACATGATTTCGAGGTATTTATTCTCAGATGATGTTTCTCTGATAACGATACAAATGTTGCCAAATCATTATTGAGCATGTGATTTGCTTGTTGTATGTCTTTCAATTTGAAACAATAATAAACTTGCGTGTCGTCTGCATACAAATGATGAAAAAAAAGTGGGAAAAATAGGAATGAAACTTTGATGTATAAAATGTATATTAAAGGGGGCCTAAAAGTCATAGAAGTTTTCGTGATATGAGTTGGTTCTGAAATATTCTGCATGAGATTGAAAGACCCAGTTATAGATTTGAAATCATCGTTGAGAGTATATTGCAAATTAAGATAGTCAATGTTGAAGTATCCAAGGGAGATGATGCGATCGTAATCAGGGTAAATGTTTATTAAGGTCTCATACCTATTCAGGAAAGCCACATGATCACTCTTAGGGGGCTATAACAAACCTCCCACAGCAATCTTTAGGAAATCATCGGAAATTCCAGGATGCAACCAAGTTTTTTTTATCGGTTGAAGCAAATATATCAATTTTTTTATGAATTTTTTTATGCTCAACTTCATTGATTTTGGGAAGCAAAAAACAAATATTAATGTGACCAACTGAAATATACATATTTAGTATTGACAAAGTAAATTCACAAGTTGAAAAAGAAATAATAGTGCTCGAGATTTCTTATGATTATAAAAATAGTATGTGGGCTGAAGTAATTTCTTCGCAGAGAATGGTATCAGTAAAAATGAATTATAAAGTAAAAATAATAGAGGCATACAGAAAAAAAAATAACAGAAAAATATGAATTAGACACTGTGGGCACGAATACACTTTGAGGTTGTTTCACCGTAGAACGAAGATTTTTCTTGAGAGGTTCTTGTTGTTTTACTTGAGATGTAGCACTACCAGTGGACCAAATGCTGTTACTGCGATGCGATTGCTAACCAGTGTGAGAATGTAGACCGTACTAACCTGTCATAACTTGTGGACGTTTTTTTTGTAGAATTCTGTCACCTTTATCAGAGGATATTGAATTGGTCCTTAATATCTTCTTCTTCTCTGTTTCTCTTACTTGATCTTCTGGTGACGTGTTTGTTCTCTTCTCTCCAGTTTTAATTTCTCCCGCTGGCGTATCTTCTCTTCTAGTTAATATTTCTTTCGATATACCTGGGATATTTTAAGCTGAAGCCTGGCGCGCGTTCGGTGTTCCTGGTGCACTTATTGACTGGACTAATTTGAGCGGGGACTTGGCCTCCTCTTCAGCGGCTGCTGCCGTTAACTGCTCAATGGAAAAAGATTCTCCGTTGATAATCAATGTTCTTCCCTTGATTTCGGCGTTCAGGTGTCTGGACCTTGCTTCTTTCTGATGCGCTAGTGGAATTTTCTGGTCTTCCGTATCTTCCGGGCACACATCTTGTGTAATAAAAATTTTACTGCCTTTGAGCTTGTGACAGTCAGAATATCCTTTTTTTATAAATGAGACGAACTTTAGCTTTATGGGAGGGTTTTTTCCACTCTTGAACTGATATATATTATTAATATCAGATACGGTAATATCGATCTCAAGAAATTCATTCAACTTTGTAAGTGTGCAAGTTAGCAAAGGATCAGTTGATTTCAGTTCGAGGCCGAAAATGATCACATTATTTTTCCTGCTCTGTCTCTCAAACTGCATACACTTTTTTTTCTAGGTGATCACACTTTGCTCTCAAGTTGAGATTTCGGCAGATTGGTGTTTGATAGTGTCAACTAGTTTAGCGTTCTCAGATTCTATTAGCAGTTTCAACTCCTTGTTTTTGTTTCCGTTGTCTTTTATCGTCCTTATTAAATTAGCAAGAAGTTCTGTGTTTGAAATATCCGATTTACTATCCATCCTTCCCGTATTGGTATTCATAAACCGGTTTCTAGTGAACAGAATCTATAGATATTAATGTACTAAACTAGCTGGTGGGTCCACTCTTGTGGCTTCTGTACCAAAAGTTAGTGTATCTGAATATGTGAATATCACTTGCTGAAACAATCTATGAGCATTTTAATAATTAGGATCAGTGCTGTAAGCTGATGTATTTATCCCAATTCCTCAGCTCTGCACTGTGGTTGATGATTTTATTGGATTCAAAAACACTGTTTCGTCAGAACATAAATCATATACTAATATATCACGTAACAAGACTAGTAAATCGCATGTTACGCACGAAATGGAGAGGGTAGAGAGCATGTAGCCGTGTAGCGGCGAGTGTGTAACTCCAAGAGTGCGCAATTTTATTACAACTCGAGTTGTTTACTATACTTTTTCTACGACAACAAATAAAGGTAGTCAAAAAAATTGCGCTGTATGGGTAACATTTTCATCATCACTATTTGTCAGAAAATTTCTTTATTGATAAAAGTTGTTGAATTGTAGAAAACTCACACTGATATCATCAAATTTCGAAATTTTAAAAAGGTATACATGGGATAAAAAAATAGGAATTTTGTTCAATCGTGAAGTATAATTATTTTCGACATTGTCAGTTATCCGCAAGTTCTCAAAAAGATTGGTATTTTCTCTACAAATGACGAATAAAATTTGTTATGTACATACGGGGCAAACAAGTTGAATGTGTATGTAGGTGGGTGTATAGATATCATATTGTACTGAAAACTGGAAATAAGTCAGAAGTGGGAATATTTGGTGACCACTATTCATGTGATTATTGGCTACTTATACAAAACCAATCAGCATTGAACAATCATTGTTCATTTCGGTCATTCATTCATTCGTTCATTTATTCAATCATTCAACAAATTATTCTGATAGAACCAATTCAATGAAAATGTGAACCTTTTTTATTCATTTCGGAGGATTTTTAGTGGCGAAAATTGAATGAATTTGAAAGAAAATCAATCGAGCCGCGTGGGTAATTCCATCCTGCAACGATTTGGGCGTAACGTTATGAGGTCGCTAGCTGACACGCTGCGCCACCGAGCAATTAATATTCTCCTTATTAGATTTCAAATAGGTACATGACTTACTATTAGCATACACATTATTATCAATTACATATTGATACAATTAGGTGAAATACAGAATAGAAACTATAATCCAAACTATTATAGCTGGGTACATACACAGACTTGATCGATATTATGGTAGGAATATAATATGTATAGCTGATAGTAGTTTAACCAATTAAACTCACTGTCAGATCAGTGCCATGTTACAAAAGGCATCCATTTCACTAAAAGATATAAATAGAAAGAATGCGTGAAAAGGTCGCAAGCAGAAATTTGAACGATCATAAGCGATTCACGACATACCAAACGCGCAAGTACCGACACAACTGGAGGAAACTTCAAAGTGTGTTCTTCGAGGTCTCCATTTATGGGTACCTATATTGTATGATCATCTGAAAGGCGAAATGAATCAACATATCTTTGGTAACCGTGCTTTGGCTCATAACACTTTGGGCAAACTGTGAGTAAGAAGAAGCTTTCTGTGATTGTTTTGTGTTCGTAATCACCAACTTACCCTAGGGGTCGTAGAAAAAATAGTCAATTGAACTAAAATTCATACCTCTATTATCTCATTCTGAACTGAAATGAAATAACTAGAATGAAAATATGAAACCCTTGTATTTTCGAAAAGAAAAACCGTACAAACATACATAGCCGCGAAGAACATACCAAGATTTGTTGGCGACACTGAAAAATCTCGAAACACTAAATAATATCTGATTTTTATCAATCTGTGCCAGCTCATTTAAATTTGGTTGGAAACTCGGCTGTCAGTTTTTGCAGTTTTTACAGTTTCGCCAACGCCAAGTCATGTTTCAATCTATAGATATCAACTCTAGACCTCTAGAGGGTAGCACATTAGACGAAAAACGTTTGGCAGCGTCGATTTCCAGGTACCTTCCAAGAACCCTTCTGCACGATAACTGCAAGACAGGTTACACAGTTTGACTGGATACACAGGAATATACACAGGGTCTTACCGACGAGTCGATATGAATATGGAAAACCACGAGAATAATTTGTACACGGGGGTTCCGAAAAGCCCGTTACAGCTCGTTATTTCCAGTTGTCCATCACTTCCAGCTATAACGGACCTACTATTTCGAATTGAACACCCCATAAAAATCAATGTATTCTTGGAATCTACGATGGAATTGAGTATAACCTCATTTCAAATATTATATGTCTGAGAACCCGTGAATCGAACTGAGACTCCCACCGAAATCACAATTCCGGACCCTTTTGGTATTTAATGATTGACTTTGTGATGCCAAATAGAAGTCCCAGTAACCATGAAGTGGCTTCGCGTTCAACATCATAATTGAAATGACATTGAGGTATAACAATCTTCATAATGTGGAGTAAATAAAGTAGATCTAATTTCTGAATGTGAGTTACTTTTCGACTCATTTATTGTCTCACATTCCTTCGTTTGGAGCTACCTGAGAGTAGAATATTGTGCTTCTCAGGAAAATCACATTTACATAATCCTAAGAGAACCCAGTGAATTCACTTTTGAGTTGATAATGATATATATTAAGTATAAATATAGAACTCACATGACAGTCACATAGACCCAATAAGAGAAGTTTCATACTAATCCTCATTTTCACTAAGAAGCGAATCTCACTATGAAGCAATTCAATTAATATTTCTCTGGATAATAAAACTCACGACAAGAAGCATAATTAAGATAATTTGGTATCAACTAGTATTCCTGGGCTATTTTGGAGGCATCAACAGCGAAATGATAAGAGCGCCATCTACTGGCATGGTGACGAACCATGAGGCTCTAGTGAATAAATATAAAAAAATCACAATTATCTGGTAATTTGTGTTGAACAATCAACGAATCTCAAGGTTCAATGTATATTAATATTTCATTTCAAGAAATGAATTTCGTTGAGATGTCAGAAAGAGTCACAAATTAACATCCCATTTATGCATTTTCTTTCTGCAGAAGGTGGATCGATCCTATCTTTAACTCAGATATATAGAATTGAGACTCTCAACAACTACGATTTTAGGTTCAGAAATATGTCTCTGTTAAGTTCTGGAGCTGCACGATTTCACCTCTATTCCAGTCTCTAATCCAACAGGATGAGACAAATATTTCGAATATTCTAGTGCTCTTCGCGATATCCGGATATGCCAAAGCCCCTTGGCACTCTGAGGCAGCTATTTCACAATTACCACAGATCATTTGAAGTTCTCTAATAATCACGGAAATTTTCCTCCCTTTGTTCCTGTATATAACAGGAACAAAGGGATATATATACATAAAGACCCTGTATATAACAACACTATACAACTGGTATACTGAAACATCATCCTTGAAGAAGCACATGTACAAAATAGGCAGCAGGAACTCTAGTGGAGGAAATGCTGCTGCTGCGCCTTTGAATTTCATTTCTTCTTGATTAAAATATCCATAAAAATCACAAGTCAAGCTAAGTATGAGTATAATCAAATTTCCGTGCGACCACTAACGAAATCAACCGATACCTTCCTTGAAACAATGACAACCTATTCCCTTCAATGCAATTGCCACATCGAAAGTTCTGTGGTTATTCAAAATCCAGAAATTCTGCAGTTGCAGATTTAGAAATGATCATGAATAGAAATAACTTCATTTGTTATATGCATTTTGTATATTCCCTAGAGAAAGCATTCATAATTACATATAATCAACGTAGATGTATATTACTCAAACTAGATAGTCAACTGACATTTCGACACGACTAAGTAAACTATCGAAACAAAACTACAAGAAATCAGTACTTAAAATTCAAAAGCTAAAACTTCTAATTACATTAACATTATCAAACGAATGTATATTCGATAATAAATATAAAGAATCCGTCCCAAATAATAACATTGGCAAAAATCGCTTGTTCATTTACTCCTTCGCATCTTCCTGGAAAAGAAAGAGGGAATCTAGATGCATACTAAAGAAAAATTACTGATACTCACTTGTTCAGACTTGGTTCTTTCAGCTGCAGCGGTTTAGCTGCCCTCTTTGGCCGTGGACTACTAGAACAAAATGGTTAAACTTCAAAGCAGTTATTGCACATTGGCAACACATGCGCAATGCGCCGAAATTATACTGGATGTCAACGTATTCTTCAGACAAGCTATGGTTTCCGAGATTTGAAGTTGGCAACCCGATAAACATTCCTCATAGCAACGCCTATTTATTAAATAAATATAAAGAGATGACTGAATTTTATAAGAAGTTCACTGAGGTTGATATGCTTACCATTCATTAATGTGGTCTTACAATTATTATATGGAGTTGCTGTAATTTCTGGGATGATGTGGTGTTGTAACTATTTCCATCATCATTTGATAACATTTAGCGTAACTGTTTCCATTAAATTTTCAACAAATTTATAAATTTTGTCATCATTTCATTCATACGGAATGTTTCGACTTTGGTGAAATGTTAAATATCTCGTTTTCTTGAATGAAACACCATGTATATTTTCAAAGTAATTGATGTCATATTCAATGGGCTTCCATCTCATGTCCACTTATAGTACCTTAAAATCGGAGATAAACAAAAGTTACAGCATCTTGATCTTCATTCTAATGGAAATGCTAGAAATTTGGTGTTACAACTGTATCAAGAGGGTGGAAATATCGTTCTTGTATCGTTCTTGTTATGCTGATTTTTTTCTGAATGGACCAGTGAAGTTCAATGCAATATTGAATCACTGATTTTAACTGATGAAGCATATTTAGAATCGCATATGGCGGCGTAGCTACTATCTCTCTCATAACTATCATTGTCAGGAATATTCTCAATGTATGTCTTGAATATCAGTAATGGTATGTTATTCAAAAAGCACATGATGATGGATGTTATCGAAGAAGAATTTTCACGTGTCGGCGATAGAGGCTAATGCTGTAACATCTGAATGGGAAATAGCCATTATGTGTAAGTTTAATACTGTTCGAAAAACAAACTCAATAAGACGAATATTATTATTGCTTCATCGTTCTGTCATTATACCATTATTAATCAACTATGAAGCTGTGACTGTGATCAACTATTCGAAATCATTACGTTATGGTTGTATCACTCAATAAATGTTGATTGTAAGATGATATACTTTTTATTTTCACCCACTTGATATATTGGTGATATCAAATCTTAACATTTTCATCAAGTTGAATTTCAAAACGCTGTGAATTTTTCTTCTCCAATTTCAAGGTACTAAAAGTTCAGATGAAGGCTCATTGAATATGACATCGATTGCTGTAAAAATATACAGTGTTCTATTTCAGAAAAACGATATATCGAACATTTCACGAGGGTTGAAACATCTTGTATATTTGAAAATGAATCGGATGCGGTTCATGGAAATATCACTCCGCTCAAGAATCCGCGATGCAATATCTCTAACTGTTTAAAAGCTAAGCGTTTTTGAAGAGGAGTAGGGTACAGTTGAAGATAGACCGTCACTATGTTATATCATTGTAATCAGCAGTTTCTTAGGAAATATACAGGGTCGCTGATATGTATGGAAACGGTCGATTATTTCCTGAAGTAAGATAGCTAGCGAAAAATGTTAGGATACAAAAGTTGTAGGGTTTTTCAAAATCCATTAAGCTAATGAAAAATTAAGTATACAGGATGAGTCAAAAAGTCAGGACGAAACAAAGTTGCTTTTTCTCTAATGGGACACCCTGTATATTATTCCACATTTCAATTCTGCTCAAAATTCTGAACAAAATTGATAAAGCGCATCATTTCCTAAATTCAACCGATTTCGAGATATCGAATTTTGAAAATAACTTATAATAAATTATCCA